>CANNZV010004140.1:23-46621 GCA_947561585.1 Caprella mutica
TGGGGTCTAGGTTAAATGATCCCCGGTTAAATGATCCCCGGTCATTTGATTCCCAGTCATATATTCCATTTATACACCCACTATTCATTTATTATAAGTGAATATATTAATTATATAATATATTATAGAAATATGCACCTTACAGTCGATGAAGTTTTTTAAAGAAACTAAGTAATAAGGTTAAAAGCAGCTAACAAGAAATTAAATATTTTTTATTCAAATAAGTAACAGTACTGTATATATGTTTTCAAATTTATATTATAAAATAATCATTGGTAAAATAAAATATACCGGTATACCCATACTTATTATAACTAGCACATATGACTAATCAAATAAATCAGGAGCATGTCTCGTAATTATTTCTACTGGTATATATGAGCTAATTGAGGCGAAACTTTTGACAATTTTATCGGTAGTTTTTAGTTAAACTTCTTTGCCGTAACTATTACAATTATTATCATCATGCAGGTGGGAAATCAAAAATTATTTTATGGTAAAATAACTTTACACGTTCACTGCGTTTCGGGCCATATGTGGGATTACACTGTTGCGTATCGGGACACCCGTGTACCGAATGCAAATTTTTATTGTATTTTTAAAAATGCTAATAAATACTAATACAATTATTCTTCTTCAACTTATAGATTTATTAATATAACTATCATTAATATACAGAGAAATGCCAGCTATATCCAGATACGCAGTGAACGTGTTAAGTATATTATTTACCATAAAAGGATTTTCAATCTATCCCACCTGCATGATCATAATGTTTGTAATAGATACGGGGAAAACAGCTTAACTGAAAGTTAGATATGTTCACTTATAGCTTACGAAGTGAATATACCTAACTTTAGCTTGCAAGAGTTGGTTAATATTTCCTATCACCTGTAAGATGTTTTCTGACCAGTTGTAAGTGTAAAATATTTGTAAATAGAAATAATAAATTGTTGCAATAATAATTCCTAGCTGTTTGAATTCTGTTATTTTTTCCATTATATTTAAAATTCAGTATGTGAATAGATGTCAAATCGTTTCACAAGTTTTATTTATTGTTTAAATAGTAAATTGCAATTTTTAAGATCGTAATAAATTATTATATGCTAAATATGTGAACAAACAAAAAATATAACTGGGAATCAAATGACCTGGGATCGTTTCATTTGGGATCAATTAACCGGCCACTGTGGAATAGTGTGGTGCAGTATAGTTGATTTTTATTATCGTTATATTAATCGTTATATTTTCTAATTTATAAATTCGTAAATTATCTTAAATTTCAATAAGCTAAATATATTTATAAAAGACCTAGTTGATAACTAACTGAACTAATAACAACTTAACTTATCTCACTCGTTTTAATTATAATTTCTATTTTCTTGCCAATAAAGCACTTCTTTTCTAAATTACCTTCAAAATCTCAATTAGGTTCTTCAAATGAGTTTGGCCTCAGACACTATAAATCCCTTTCTCCATTGCAGATGCAATAATTTGAACATTTTTTTCTTTCGAAGGTGACTGAAACCAGTGGAAAAATTATAAATAGCAATTGTAAATTGTAGTAAATATCAGCCGTATTTTATCGCAAACTATCATAATTTCATATATTATCTTCGCGATTTAATGTGTGGAATGTCCGACAAAAATTGTACGAATAAAAGTTTTTTTTAATTTATGATAAAATAAGTCTGGATTATCGAAGAAACATTCATTGTCTTGAATTGATAATCTTAATATCACATATCCTAATTTTTGATTGGTTTGTGTTTGCTAAATTGTACCGTTATTCAGTCACTTGAAACCAAGCAATGACAGTCCCCATTTCATGACTGGTTTCACTTTACTCTCCCATCTGATCGACTCTTAGTTATGAATATTAAACAGCTGAGGTCAGTAGGAATCATGGATAGGAACTGCAATTATAAAGGATTCAATGTTAATGTATTATTCAGGATATTCATAACTAATTTTGAAGAATGAGGAGATTATAAATTAGAATGTTCGATCCATTCCATCTCCAAATCTAAATTAAAATAATTCAATTACTCATGTTTCTCATAAATCAAAATTTTAACAAATTGTTATTCGTTTATTCTTTCACGGGATTGAACATAATGTGAAACTAATTTTTTTGACTGTTTAATATTTGTTTAAACTCAAATTTGATACCCAAAAATATCATAAGTGATTATATAGAAAAATGATATATTTTCACAACTAATTATTATGCTATACAATATATAATTTTATACATGTCTATTAGTTCTCCATTTTCATTTCTTTTTCTCAGTGTGTTAGATAATATCTCACTACATGCGTTATAGTTTGGTTGCTGCAGCCTAACTCCTGTTTAATTACTCTAGGGTATGATTCACTTAATGTAAACCATTAAAACGTTATGCGGTCACTGAAACTGAAGCTGCAAAATGCTTCTTGAAGAGTGCAGAGTCTTTAGGAAATATGATCCTGTGCTACATTTTTTGTCATTTTATAATATGGTATAATCACAGTTATCGGACGGTTTCAAATTTTCGAACACAGGAGAACAAAATATAAAATATACTCCATTTAACTCGAATTTTCATTCTAATTACTGAATTATTCCTTCTTATTTGATCGAAGATATGAAATCGCCCGATAATTGAGAATATACCATATTTCATGATAAATACCACGCTGCTCTCTGACTGCCGTGGTGACTATCCTGATCTGCTTAACCGCTGCCTCGAACCTGTTCCTATTTCCAATTGGGTATTGGGTTTTCCACTATAATATTGAGTGGAAAAGTTATGGTGGGGACATAGAAAATTATAAGAGAAAGTTATGCTGGGGCTAGAGAAAATCAAGAAAGAAAGTTATAGTTGGTGTTGCACTTTATAAACTTTTATGACCCTTCTATAATTTTAACTTTGGGTGAAAAATTTTTTACAGTGGAACCATAGAAGAAGACGATGGATTTTGCCAAAACTTTCTCTGGATATTTTACAAAATGAATTCATAAGAGAGAGAATGCAAAGTTCATTAGAATGTTAATTGAATATTATTCGGTACCAGTTAAATAAAGTGTTGAACTGTTCATTTTTTTTTCTCATATCTTAGAATATAAAATTTAAAATCATAACTTCTTCTTTTGCAGTTTTGCTTCAGTAATTTATTTCATCTCTATCAATTCTTTTATAATAAACTGTTTCAAACATTAAAGGTCCCCTCCAAGCAAATTTTTTTATTGTTTAATTCAACGAGGCTATTGTTTCTTATATCATTTTACTGCAAACCTCGTAAAATTTGATAGCATATTTCTAATTTTATATGTTTTTAAAGATTTTTTAAATCCAAACTAAACAAAATCTACTTTGCTTCCGACTTTCTAATTTTCAGTGTGAAGAAGAAGAATGCACACCATTTGTTTTGATAGTCAACTAGGTAATTGGTTTAAAAAATCTATTTATTATTCGTTTAAAGGTTTAAATTTTGATAAACTTATTATAGAAACATTTATATAATTTTAGAAACAATTAATTTCTTAAAGGAAGGCCAAAAACGCATTGTTTGTTTAGAAATCTAAATTTGAAATCAAAACAAAGAGTGTACAATCTTCTTTCTTAGTGTCAGTTTGGAGATTCGCTCGATTGTTGCTCGCAGAGTAATAAAAAACTTTAAAAGCAAACAATAAAATATATACTGAACCGATTTGTATGCAGTTTGCGGAATAATGATCATAGACATAAGTTCTATAATATCATATAATAAACTCATTTTTTTCCTGGAGCCTGAGAGGACCTTTATAGTGATATATGGGCCATCCTATAGTTATAGGGTGAAATGAAAGTAATGATGCATCTTTTTCTTATCATTATTGCATGGAAAGTTTTCGGTAGAGTGAGAGTTTTTCCCGATATTGTTATCCTGATATTTGCCAAGTTATAAGCTTCTTACACCAAATAATGGTAGCTTAGGGTACAGTCTCTAATCCCTACTTACCAACTCTCGGATGTATTGACTAGAAACTCACTGAATATTATCTCAAACTGAGGCAAATGAAATGGAACTCTATTTTAACTCAGAACATTAAGCTTAAACAATTTGTATAGTTCTTACTTATATTTTTTACTTTAAATACTTTAAATATGAACTTTATTTCATCACATGTTTATCTCGGACAACAAAAAGAATAAAGAAATAGAGTAAGTTTCGAGTTATCGGATTGTTCTACATTATTAGTCATCTAAGAAAAAATATATAGGGTCGGACGTGGTATCATTGCGCACAATCCCGCAAACTCTGTATTCACTCAAAAACTAAAGTTACTAGAGAAACTCTATTTCTCGTGATGAAATGGTCATGAATGAGGATGGTTCTCATCAAGTTTCGAAATAATTGCTAAATGAATAAAAAAAATTGTGCATAAATTTTAGTGAGTGCATCGGGGTATCACTGCGCAAATGAAGGGGTATTACTGCGCATTGCATAAATACAACACTTCTCTCCTCCACCCAAATACCTCCTGTCAACATTTTAATACCCCTCCTCCCCCTATCTAAACACCCTTCTTTCTCCATCTAAATATCCCTCTCCTCCCATCCTCATCGAAATCTCCCTCTCTTCCCATCTAAATCCCCCTCTTCCCCATCTATTTCCTTCTCTCCCCCATCTATATCCCCTCTCCCACATCTAAATCCTCCTCCCCCTCATCTAAACGTCTGTGTTTCCCTCTCTACATGCCCTCTCCCAAATATACTTGTCCCTTGCTTTTCAAACACATATTTAATGAATCTGCAATAAATAATTAACACTTAAATTTTACGTAACTATTTAACTACTTATATAAAGTAATATTTTACGATCGTACGTTTATTGTTAATCAATATTTAATTCTAAAACCTCTCACAACCCCCCCCCCCCCTCCTAAATACCCACTCTCCCTATTTTAATATCCCAAGTTGCATAGCGACTACGATCGTAAGTTTATTATTAATAAAATTTACAATTGAATATCACCGTATTCAATGTTTAGGCCTTTATTAAGAGCTAGAAACTCATAATTTTATATTTATTTACATACAAATATGGTTATTAATGATGCGCAATGGTACCCCTTAACCTGTAACTTATCTGGGGTATCACTGCGCACGGTTGTGGCAGGAAAACAATTAAAGCTGAGAAGTTGAAAATTTGACATAATGTAAATGTTATTGTTTGTGCTAACATGTTAAAACAATATGAATCTATAAATCTTGGTTGTAGAGTTATTCGAGAGTTTGCAATATTTAAAAATCACCAGCGCAAACTTTTTTCAGATCGTTCTGAGAGCACTACATATATCGCATCTCAGCTCTAGAAAGACTAATAGGATAATGGTACTTCATGATGTTTATGGGAGAAAAGAAGATGCTTGAAATGATGGTGCAATCAGATTTAGGCTTAAACAAGTGGTTTTAAAATTATAAGGGGTGCGGAGTGATACCCCATAAAAGGGTACCCCGTCCGACCCTAATAATAATAATCTATATCTCACTTTAATTTCAATTAATATCCATGATACATGCAGGTATCATGGATACCAATTTATATAGTTAAATAATAATATTATTATATATTTTTTCTTATGTGATTGTAAAGTTGGAACCGTCCGATATTTCAGAACTTAACCAATATTATAATCCTTAGTTATTACTCCTGATATTCACATAAAATCCATCCCAATGACAGTCAGTCGCTCTCAACTCCAGTAATCATTGAAACTTAGAACACAGCACCAGTTAAAAATAGGCACAGCAGATAGGAAGAAATATAATCTTAATACTTATAAAACTCGGTTAATCTTGGTTTTTTCGTATGTTTGTACACTGGAAAGTAAGTACGAAATTAAAATCAACTCTAATGACAACTGAATGGGAGATATACAATATCTGAGATTCGTTCAGATTGGTACAGTATCTTAGATACGATCAGTGTTTAGTAGCAGTCAAAAAAATCAAATAAAATCAACACAAGAGTTAGTAATAAAGTAAATATGTCTGCGAAAAATCTGCTCTCATTCGGTATTATAATCCATACTTTCCTCCATTGAACAAACTCATTGCAACCTATTAAGTGCTCTCATTATCCGGTTTATAATTAGTGAAGCAGATTGCAGCATCGATAGGTATGAAGTCATAAAATTTAACACCAAGTGCCCAAATTCTGAGAAAATAGAATTGCTGAGCTTTAAAGATTAGAACTTCGTTAAACTTTTGACTTTTAACAACCGAGACGATATGAAATTTAGAATTGGACGATTTTATTAACTTGCATTCATTTTAAATTGATCCTAAAGCAAGAGTATTTTACTGATTATAATGCTAATTCACATTTAATTTGAATTCAGTTATTGGCTTACTGTAATATACTTTACATGCCTCTCTCATTGCATCATAATATTGAAATTCTAAATAATAAACTTGTAATGTTAGCAATGATAATTTAACCCAGTTTATAAACGGCGTAGAATAATAACTGGCCCTTAGTATGGCGGCCTCAGATTCTCCAGCTTTGATTCTTTTGAACTCGGATGAGTTAACGTAAACACTAATGTTCATGAGGTGTGTTTATTCCGTGTAAACACTAACGTTGGATGGTGAAGCAGGAGCAGGCTCGGTGGATGGTGAATGAGATTTAGTTAACATTTAGTTAAAATTCATTAATATCCGATGTATTCCATTTTGAAAATTAAATGGCGGTGTGGGGTGTCATCGTACAAATATGTACGGGCACATCCTCCTCTGTATGCTTTCACCTGTTATGTTCTAATGGCTTGAAATTCTATTGCCAAGATACAGGTATAGTCTATGTGTAAACGTTTTAATTAATTAGTATTAACTTACTTGACGTAGCTACTTGGTAAAATTTCGGAGGAAATTGATTTTATATATTTTCTCCAACCAATTTCCTATTTGTTGTTTTCGAATGAAAATTAGTTTAAGTTTGTAACAATGTATACTGATTAATAATGGTTTGTATAGCCATTAACTATTTTATACATACCTAGGGAGAAATTTATGGTGGATTATTACAAGATTAAAGGAGATATAGTTGTGGTGCGGTAAGAGAAGATTATATACTGTCCCCATCCAATCCCATCTACTTCTCTCTCCAGATACCCAATCCTAATACAAACAATTCTATACTATATTCACTAATGCTATTCATTTCTCTTCTTACTAACATTTCAATGCATTAAATATTATAGAGTATAACTTCTTCCTGCTCATCATTGGAAATCGATAACGAGTTCAGTTTTAAGAGATAAGATAAAAGATAAAATCACTTCTGATAAGATTTTACACTTCCAGTCGATACATTTCTTACTTTAAATTCAAACTTATCTTAACAATATTCTTTGTGTACTCACAGAAAAAATATGTGAAGTTCAGGTGTTCCAGGTTTACTTTATAGTATTTTTGTCCACAAGCGAGATATTGAAACACTTCCAAACTCCTGCAACAAATGAGGAAATAAAAGTTATAATATGATGCAAATAATTGATAAATCATACTGCTTCTGTAATTGATATACACAATCATACACACTTCAAAGGTCCCCTACATATAATATTTTTATTTCTCTACTCATTAGTACTAAGGCTACTGAGTATAAAAAAGCAAACAATTCAAATGCAATTGTATACTTTCATTTTATTATGCAATCCAAGTTATTCATGCAATTTTCTCCTCCCTCTGAATTTTAAGCGAAGAAAAGCATCATTAAATTTCTGAATTATTCAAAACCATAATAAAGCATTTAGACGTATTGTGAATGGCTACCAATACCGTTATCTGAATACCATTGCCCTAAAAAATATGCACCTAAAAGTAAACTTACCTACAGACCTAATAATAATAATAATTAAATTTACGATAATTTGAGATTTAGTGCAGTTTTCTTTCTATTCAATCTAATAGAAATGTTGAATAGGTACAAATTAGCTCTATAGATTTAAAACAATGAATCCTGGCCGTCAAACCAATATTTTCTTGATTAAAGTTAGTGCTGTAAAATTCACTCCATATCTTGGCATTATCTCGCCATATCTGGTATAGTTCTTGCTGTTGAGACTATACACAATTGCGATTGGAGATATACGGGTTCGGTCACACTCGATTTGTTATAAGGATAGGATGAAGCGTGTCACAACGCAGCCAGCTACACTCCAACTCTGAATGCATTTTTATTGCACTTCTCCAAACCGAAAAATCTTGGTATTCAAAAGCCTAAGACTTTTTACAGTTTTGAAGCTACGGCAAATAGGGTTTTTTGTATTCGATTTTTCAGGAAACTCTCTATAGCTGGCTTGCTTGTTTCTTTCGATTTTCAATTATTTTTTGAAAGATTGAATTTTGAAAATGAGAATTCAAGAAAATCTATTTTTCGGATAATGATTCGAAAATCAAAAAACAAGCTCATACAGCTCTAAAAAATTTCCTGAGGAATTGAATACAATAAATCCCAATGCCGTAGCCTCAAAATTGTTGGTGCCTTAGGCTTTTTTGTAAAGGGGTCGAAATACGTTCGAAATTTGAATAACTCGTTTTCTATGGGTCTAATCGAAAAATTACCGGGAACAAAAACAATAATAAAATTCAATTTTATATTGGAATACTAAGTTTCAAAACCGTAGCTTCATTAATAAAAAGTTTACAAAAACCATATACGGCCCCCTTAAGTTTACTGCAGGTGACTAAATGAAGTCATAACGAATACCAAGATGAGCTACATGTGCCTTGGTGTGATATTAAATTTTTTAGTATTTAATAAATTTAGAATATTAGAAATATGAATTGTTTGTCTAAATTGCTAAATCTGATATAGAAAAATAAATTGAAATATATATAATATCCACTTCATATTGCATTAAACCTAAATGTATTGCATGAAAATCATTTTTCTTAAATTGTACAGCTTCTTTATTATTTTAGTAGAATAATCTTATTTTCTCCAGCCATATATTAAATAACCTCTCCTCCCCCAAATGAATTTATTTTCTCCATTATTTAATGTTTAGATATCAGAGTTACAGTCTCTCTGTTTCCGAGGTGCAAGCAATTCTTACTCAGCAAAATAAGGTGAAGTAAATAATTTTAGAATTTCTCATGAATATGTTGAGGGGAAATATTGCGAAGAATATTATGTTACTTTTTGCATCAAATTGTTTATTATTATTCAAATTTCAAACAAGAAACTATGATTAAATAAGAATATGGTTCTATATAAAATATTTATTGTGTGAATTCATGATATGGGAGAACAGGTTTCAATATGTGAAGTGAAAATGCCTTTATTTAAGGAAGTTTTTCCTATAGAAATTTATTCGGAATAAAACACCTAATATCTCATTACTTTTTAAATACAATTATAATATTCAACAAGGTAATCATATTTCAAATTAAATAATTATCATACAGTACTAAGTCTTAATACCAATCTCAAAAAAACTTAAAACAAACATAAATTAATTCCTAATTCCCCTTTTATAGAAACTAACCTTTACAAAAATGCTGATAATTATTTTCATTACTGTTTCTCTTCAAGTGTTCAAACTCAGATTTAAAAATACATACCTGATGAGAGTAATTCCCAATCATTTATTTATAGGTACTTGAATCACAAGAGAGATAGGAGATGATTATGCAAATTCTTTCTCTTTTCTTAATCTCCTTCTTTCAGAATCATAATAAGTGCTAAATGACTTATGGATATCCTATTTAAAAATCAGGAACAGTTTTCCGCTTCCAAAGATTTTCCCTTCGAGATAAAAGACTGTAAAATTTTGCCAAGGTTTTCAGTTATATTTGCAGAGTCATTAGATGGTTGTCTATTTCTAACAAGTAATGAGTCACTCATTTATTATTTTAGTATGTTTGAAATATGATATAAAATAGTTTGAAATCCGCATCATGAAATATTGGAAACATTTCATGTTTGTAATCAATATATGATAATAATCTTTATTGAGTCAAGCATTATATCCAAATAAAATCAAATTCCAAAAACAATCTATTATGTAATCAATTAATTGAATTAATTATCGATTTACTGTCAGCTTTTAATAATATTACCACTATAGTATATGTACAATATACAGGGTGTCCCAAATAAACGATACCCAAATTTCAAAGGCTGTAATTCAAAAAATATTGTCTTTTTAAACAAAAACAAAAACAAAAATTTTACAAAACTTTGGAAAATCACGTTTTGTTTCTCAACATTTTCTACAGTATATACAAAATTTTATATGAATTGATTCAATGGTTTTCATGTAGCTGTATTTTTAGTGACCGATACCACAAACCTGCTTGCACACTTTCAGTAAAACACTTATTTCACAGTTCGAATTGTTAAAGAAGCACTTACAGAAAATATGCAAATCACTGCAATAAAAAGTGGATTAGATGTTACTAAATCTACATGCAACAGATTTGTAAATTTGATTTGAAGTGACATCCTTACAAAATGTACGAGCGAAAAAACACCTTGATACCGATCTTCCTCGGTGCTGAATTTTGTTCATTGGTTTTAACAAAGAAATGTACGGTTTGTGGACGATAATGTGGTTGGTAATGAGACCACTTTTCATTTGAATGGCAAAATAAATTATCATAACACTTGGACATATGCACCGAAGAACCAACCTCCTACTTTCAACTTTGACGTAAGAATATCGTGAAAGAAAGTCTGTGTGTGGATTGACTAGGTACCAATGGCTGACTTGGCCGTATTGTCTGCCCTTATTCTTACAAAAGTAATTTAAATGGAGATAGATACCTTCATCTAATAAAAGATAAAATCATTCCAAGAATTCGAGAAATACATGAAACAGAATCAATCGAACCTGGTTGGTTCAGGACGGGTTAAGAACTGTTGCTGTAATGAAAACTAAATGAGCTATTCGACAATAGGCCTTATCGCCCTGATCGAATCATCGTATCGTCTGAAACGACAAATAGGAGGAACAGTTTCATTGTTTTTTTCGGTTGCATATTAATAAACGCCTTTTAATGTTACAATAACTGTTTATAATAAAAAAAATAATAAACTGTTGAAAGTTATTAAAAACATGGTTTTAATATCCCAAAATTCGAAGTTAAACCAAAAGTACGCAAACAGGTTTTCGATATCGGTCACTAAAAATACTGTGTAGAGAAAACGGTTGGATATTTTCATCTAAAATTTTGTACAGATATGGAAAAAATGTTGATAAACGAAATGTGATTTTCAATTTTTTTGTAAATTTAACAGTTTTTGAATTACAGCCATTGAAATTTGGGTTTCGTTTTTTTTGGGACACTCTGTATATGTATATTTTTCTTGAATATAATCAATAGCTGATTTATTTTATATGAACAAACACATGATTATATCATCATTTTTTTCCCGTCACCAATATAGGTAATTAGTGTGTTATGATAACGCAGAGTGTTCATTCCAGTGCAAAGTACATCTCTGCAATCTATTCACGGTAAAGTAATGTAATGAGTGTAGAGACATTTGTTTTTAGTACTAATTCAGTTAAATGGCATGTGACACAAAATGAATACATTACAGGGAACAAACCTGTTTCAATCAGTATTTTAATTAAATGAGATGAAGAAGGAAGGAGTTACTGTTTATTTTTGACTACCACTCCTTCTTTCACCGTAGAACGTTGACTCTCACACTTAACTGTTTTACCGATTCTGCAGAAGTAGGAATAAAATCAAGGGTGACATAAAAGTTCTGAGCCAAACAAAATACATCAGATAAGATATTCAAGTAGGTAATGCAAGATGAAAAGTGTTTAAGATATATTATAGAGAAAACTGAGAAGACATGTAAAGAAGTTAATTCAATAAACCCTTCTCTTATTCGAATGACGGCCTCCAATCTGTCGGAGTTACTTCAACCGTTTCACGAAAATCATCCATTGGAAGTTTTGCCCATTTTCATTTGAGTTTTCGTATAACATTTTACTCTTTTTTCATACAGTTGCATGAAAATATCTGCAGATATTATTCTCCAATACTTAACACAAGCAGAATTCCATCGTATTAAATCAGATTCAAACTTTCCCGCTCGGTGAATATCTTCTATCACATATTTATTAACTGTGAAAATAGTAAGATAATTTTTCACATTAGTTTACGTAAAAGTATTTTATTTACTATAAGAAATGTTTTGCAGAACGTTTATGTCACTCTGAAATGTCACCTCAATAACTTCTGAAAATTAAGGAAAAACATTTTTTTCTTAAAATGTAACCTAACACTTTCTCTCCTAATTGTATCATATTTCTCCCATAATGTCTTCAAGCAACAACAACTATTTCTTCAATAAAATAATTCGGGATGAGAAAAATAAGGTTTACAGTAAATGTTCTGACTGACCGCATCATTGTCTATTTAGATATTTAATGAATTTTATTACTTCATTTGGTAAGCAACATTTAAAATAACCAAAATATTAAAATAAAAACTTTTGCCATCGAATCAGAAGTTCGTGAATGTCATAAAATTAAGGTATGGAATGTAAAAATATATCAAATTTTAATTATGCAAAAGTTGGAGCGAAAGGATTATAGAAGCTTAGTCAATTGAATTTAAACTTTCTGATATATTCCTAAATTTCCTTCAAAAGAAATATGGTTTTCCTATTCCAGTTTTGGAATTGTATTCCTGACTAAAAACTTATGACAGGAAATTAAGAGATTAAAATTTGACCCCTGAATTTTCAGCAGTTCAACCATATTTTGTTCATGGTAAAACAAGCTATGCCATATACTCTGGGTTCAAATTATTTCATACATTTCAATTAACTAACGACATTCAAACTCAGTGATCTGAAGCTCTCAATTTATAGATATTCGTTAAATGCTGCTGCTAATTATTAGAATAATTGGATAATGTTCAAAGTTAATTCGACAAACTGTCATGGCCTGTTAAAGTCGCAAGACTCCAATAGGTAAATTTCCTGACAAATTATAGTGGAAAATGAAATGGACATCAGTGTTGAATACTGTAGCAATTTAACATCAACGTCAAATGTTCGTGTTGATTCTAATTTGAGCCTTAATGGCTTTTTCAATGTTCTTTACTTCAGTTCTTGCATGTCCTTCATCATTCAGAACACTCTATTATGACTGTACTAACATTTTACCAGCTTCAGTAAAGAGGTGTATTGTGTATTATTTTAGCCAGAGATCACGCATATTCAATAACTTATAATATAGAATTATATCCATAGAATTTTATCCAAGTATTGTTTCTAATAATTATGTCTGTATTTTAATACTTAATGCATTATATGTAGAGGGCTGTGCAGTGCTATAACATCAACAGTACTCGGGAAGTAGTCGTTCACATAGGTTGTAAACTAATCTAACCTTTAGGAATATCTGATTGACCTATCATGATCTACGTTAACACCCACTTTCCAAGTGCTGAAGTGTCTCTTAGTATCTTTAATTGATTTTCTATCTTTTTTGAATTACAATTTCTTAATTTCTGGTTGTATGATTCTTCTTTTCTTTCCACTTTTCATGAGTCAGGAAGAATTACGACATCTCAGCTTGTGCTGTCGTTTTATGCTGCAAAGACGAGTGTATAATAAATCTTTTCTGTTGAGGCTGATAATGTTAAAAGCTTTAGCAAGACAATTGAGAAAAGCATTCAACGTTTCCTAAAGACTTTAAAAAATGTATGATCTTATTTTCATTTCCTAACCCTAATGAGTTTGAATATCAGAATGAACGGAAAGGTTTGAGTATGTGTTAAAAATCCCATGTTATATTTATGAACCTTCGTTGCTGTATTTTTCACAAGCTGTTAGTATACATATATACTAAACTAATGTGTACAGAATTTCAAGTAAAAATATTGAAAATATAAGGAAAAATAAATGCATAGGTATTTAGGAAATTGGCAACTGAGAGAGCAGAGCTGTGATTGGGTGGAGTGGACCCAATCACAGCACGCGCATGTGTCTGTACTCCGTGAAGACGTGGATATATTTGCGCTTATAAGTTAACCAAACTGTATTTATACGGTACCACATGTCACCGAAGTGAAGTTAATTTCTTAATTTTCGTGATTTACGCCTATTTACTCCGATACGTACATATTTTACAATTTTTAAATACAAAAATATATTTGGCATTTATGTATGAACAAAGTCAAGAAAGGCCGGTAAATTTAGGGGAATGACACGGAATATATTGAGTAATTTTAAAAAGGAAGTGCCTAGAAAACGCACGTCAAACTCATTAGAGTTAACTATTGACTCCTTTCTATGTTATTTCGTATCTTAAAATTTATTTTAAATTTATCTTTAATTAAAAATTCTATGATTCATAAATAATTTCAATTTAAATTATTTTAAAATTATTATAAAATAGTTTACTGAAAAGGGTATCTATTTTGAATCTGAACTCGAAGTTACAAATGTAGGTAAAATTAACTTCTAAAATTCACATGCGTTTGATAAACTAAAATACATTTATCTTTCCATCACGCTATTTCAAAGTCTCACGATTCGATGATTTCATGAATATTTGAATTTCCTGCAATAGATACTATATGTTAAGTTAAATTGATCGCATGATTGGACAGCTGATAGTAGAAAAAGAATCATGTTCTTAGATTCATCGACAAATAATATTTTGTTATGTAGTATTTAAAATAAAATAAAAATACAAGCTCTTCCAATTATATGTAATGGAAAATTAAATGTCCTGTTTTCATAACTAATATAGTTTCATATTTCCTAATTCCAAATCAATACCAACTCAAATCAATTCATATTAATATCATTTCAATACCTAATCAAGTGCCTCAAAATAAAATATTCTTTTCATCCATCACCAATAATTTCCCTCCCAACAGTTTGATATTCTCTCAATTTTCTATCAAACTGTCTTCACTCTTTGAGGCGCAATAAAGTAAATATAAATCCCAATCCTATTCTAGAATGAATTCAGGGACTCAACTAATAGGAAGAAAGTTTTTAGAGTTCTTATGATCCAATGCTATTATCGGCTTAGAAATTTTTTATTACCAGATTCTATAATAAGCGAATAGGAGGATATATTATTAGATATTTCAGTAGTGAAATATCAGAATACTCTTCTTCTAGATAGAGGAACCACTGGCGATATAAAAAGTTAAAATATACTTTTTAGAGTTTCATTCCACATTTGTAGAATTGATTATTTTTATATGAATTTGTTCAGTTATTTTTATTTTCTAGACTGCCAGTAATTCCCTCCAATCAATGATTGGCAAAGTGTCAGAGTAATCAGATACTTTGTGTGTCTCTAACAGATGTAAAATGGTTTAGAAAATAACATATCCCTTTAATTGTCTCTTTGGGCAGTAATTGGATCTTTGTTGCTCTGGAATACCTATTCTACACTGACTTTATTTACACTGAATAGTTTAATTAGTTAAGAGATGAGAAGAGAATATCTTAGTGACAACATTGGTACATAAAAATGGGTGCAGTAGATGTGTAAAGGCCAACATATATGACTTTTATTTAATTTTACCCAAAAAATTTGCTTTTAATATGGAATAGATTTATATATTATATATGGTAAATTCAAAATAAATACCTTCAATATATTATAAGTAAATAAATACTGTAAATGTCATAAACGCTTGCAATAGCTTCATATGATATTCTTTTGATCCTTTTTATTTCGTAGAATAGTTCACCTCTCTCGCAAGCGAAATGATTTCAGTAAAAGTCCAATGGTGAGCAGCTGGTTTCAGTGTTCATTTCTCCCCTAACTGGTCATTGAAGTCTTATTCGTTTCACGGCGTTAGGTTCCAATCGGCACCAACTGAGATAAGGTAAAGTGGTTAGGTGAAGCTATCGCTACTCTTATAATTTATTCTGGAGTCTCTTTCAGGAGACCAAGAATAAAAAGTTATGAAAGGCCCACTAATTCTTATAAAGTATCTATATTTATTGCTCCTCTTTTAATTTCTCTAATATAAAAAGACTTGCAAATTGCACAGAGTTGTTAATGTGTAATTGTATTAAGGGTTAATATAGGTACCTATCTAACATTTTCCTTACTACAATCAAGATTATACGGTAAAAGATCTATCTACCATTTTGAGTCTTTCTTCACAAACTGTTTGCCATAAATTTCAGTTTCATTCCATTGCACATTCAATTATGGTCTTATTGTTGAGTTAAATACAAATACACTCTACGCTATGTGTATATTCTATCTTTATTCTCTTTTGCTAAAATTAGAATTTCTTTTTATAACTACCACGATAAAAATAGCTTTTCTTTTCATGTTTCTGACACAAAGAGAGACACTTATTTTTCGCTGATAAGATTTGCGGGATGTGTATGATTGGATATTTTCAGGAATGACTACCAAAATATATTGCTATAATAATATAAAAAGAGAAAGCCACTTGCCATTCCCAAACAAATTGTTTTTTGTTTTCTGGTGAATTATGTAGGGTCGGGAGGGGCGAATCTCGCGCAGCAGCACACGGGGCGAATCTTGCGCACCACATGTTTAAAGGGCTATGAATGTGCTAGCCCAATAACAAAAATAGTCATAGACCGGCTCAAATATGTAGTAACTCTGTATAAAATTAAAACAGCTTACAGGCATTTATTCGTGGTTGAATAAATCACATTTAAGACCATATGAAAAGTACCTAGTCGAAAATTCATTTTACCGAATTACCCTAAAAAATAAATTTGTCATAAAAAAATTTCTATCCCAGATAATGACCTGAAGTTTTTAGTGCATTATGATCATCGACTTAAGTTGCCTCAGTTAAAATTACAAGGTTCTAGACTATTAATTTTTTTATTTAGCGGAGTTTTTCCGTGCGCAACTATTCGCCCCACCATATTTTGCATGGCGGGGTGAATATTGCGCACTATAGAAATTTATTTTTAGGCCATGAAACAGTTTTTAATGCTTAATATTACTCTCTCTATATATTTGTATTTCTTCACTTTCAACTAAAAACATACACATTCCACATATATTTCAGATAATAGGTCGAGATATGAAATTGTAAATCAGGTTGAATTTAAGGTTATTAATTAGTCTTTTCTGTGAAATTTATAGTTAAACATATCAAACATCACTATACATGTTTATCATTTGCTTTTTTATTAAGTATAGTTATATAATTTTATTATTCGGTTCTTTTTAATAAAATCGAAAATATCAGGTCTAAAATGACAGGGTTAAACCATCGTTCAGGAAACCCAACTCTGATATCATTATGCTTTTAAAAGTTGCAAATCGACATAGCACCATGTTGTGAATAGTAGCTTCATTGAGCTTGTCACTTTTGAGGATTGTCCTAGAAGTGGGAGTACTTGTTCGAATAAAGAAAATGGCTAAGAAGGTTTGTGCAATGTTGAAGACTCGAAGAAATACTTGAAAAAATTCGAAATATAGCTAAATACATGAATGTGATCCAGACTTCAATTAGAACCATCATCACGAAGGATCTTCAGTTGTCTTCCTACAAAATGAGAGAACACTAAGTCCTCACACTTCTTAAAAAGCAAAAGAGACTTGAGAGATTAAAGGTCCTTCTCAGAGAGCTTAAAGCGGACACGACAAGGTATGAAATAAATTTTTTTAACGAGAAACTCTTCATTATTGAAGCCAACCCAATTCAATATTCATGATCAGAAGATATCCAAGATTTCCCCTATCTCGAAAACTTGGGAGTCTCCTCTGATTTTCGTGGAGAACGGCCTAAGATCAATCCTCTTTTAACAGTATTGTGGTTCCAGCTATTGGATTGATGAAAAAAAAAAACTTCAAAAATCATTCATTTATCTTCCAACAAGATGGTGAACTTTTTTACTACTTAAACAAGACACATGAGTGGTGATCACGTCAATTGCCAAGATTCTGTCGCAAAGAAATTTGGCGTCTTCAGCGCCATACTACGTTGGTACTATTGACAACGAAACTGATGATTTCATAGAAAAGGACGTAGCAGAGATCTTCTGGCGCAGAACCTGAACCGTTGGTCTTTGAAAAACACCAAAGGAATTAGGTGGGTCAACCTACCTTCTTGTAGGCAGACCAAAGAACTCTTCCTCTTTGAAAGAGAATGTCAAAAGCTATTGTTAATAACCCGATTGAAATTTCTTCTTCTCTCCTGGGAACATTTGGTCCTAAAACAGTAAAACAATAATACTTGCCGACGATCTGGTCTTCACCCAGAAACATGACCTCATAATATTGTTGTGGAATGTTCTACCTATTACAAGACTAGGGACACAACTCTGGATGAAATTTCACTACATTCATAGTATCATTATACTCTCAAATTCTGATACATTTTTATCTTTCTTGAAAGAATTGAAAGACTGGAAGAGTTCAACGACTAACCTTTAGGTCTAGGGGATTCAGTACATATGGACCCTCTCTTGGCCTGGGTATCTTCCCGACCTTACAATGGCAAGTGAATATTCCACGTAACCTAATAGATGTACGAAAAACCCATTTGCTTCTATGTTCTTATTATAGTAATTTGAGAGACATAAAGTGAAAATATCTAAGTGTGACAGTATTTTGAATAACGTTTTAGATATGTATGCTAAATTGGTTATATATGCTATATTTGACATCTAAAAAGAATTATTACTTTCATAGATTGCGTAAGGTTATCTTTTGGGCGACATATTTTTGTTTGTCATCTTGTTGCTCACATAACTGAAAAAGTCTTCGATCAAATTACTTTGAATTTGGTAAGCCGATCGATTGACTAATCTCCAGGAACCATCTGGTAAAATTTTGAGAGTTATCCGGTCAAAGCTCAAGGTCATTTATAACTCAATAATTCAAAAAGTTTTCAATCAATATGTCTGAAATTTGATGGAACGATTGGTAAATATCTAGGAACGGTTTGGTTAGTTTTTGGAAGCGGTCAGGTTAAAGGTCAAGTTGACTTATAACGCAAAATGTATTCAATCAAAGTAACTGAAATTTGGTCGACGGTTGATAATTATCCATGCAGGAACCAATTTATTAGATTTTGTGAGCAATCAGGTAAAAATAAAGGTCAAGGTCATTTATAACACAAAAGAATTCAACCAAATTGTCTGAAATTGGGCGGGACGATGCTTCAATATTCAGGAATCATTTGTTTATATTTTGGGAGTGAACAGGTTTAAGGTCAAGGTCATTTGTAAGCGGTGGCAAAAGTATGCGCTCTATGAGTGCCCGTCATCTAGTTATTTATTATATTTAAAGTTACATAATAAGTAAATATAATAGTGTCATACTTCAGATAAACTAATATTACAAGCATAAATTATTCCTGAATAGGAAGCAACAATCATGACGTCACACATACATTCTACAGGGTGGGGCGTAAGTTTGGAAGCAATTTTTCAAACATTAATATAATTCTTAAAAATAAGTTCCTAAGTAGGTGATAGGGTTTGAACTATAGTAGAGACACTACATTATGACGTGGCAGTGTTATTTTTTACAAAAATTTGGTCAATTCAAAAATGTCAGACAAAAGAGAAGGCATTATTGCTCTACACCGTGCCGGGAAGTCAGATTTCGTCATTTCAAAGACTCTCTCAATAGCGAGATCGACTGTTTGGAAGTGTGTGAAGCGTGTTAATGGGAGAGGAGACTTGACTGATCGTCCAAGAAGTGGTAGACCACGCTCACAACGCACCAAACAACTGATAAAATGTGCCGGAGAGAAGATCAGGAGGAACCCGAAAAGGTCAATACGATTGTTAGCCAAAACAGCTAATGTGAGTCCCAGAACAATGAGAAGAGTTTTCAAAGAAGACCTAAAGATGTCCTCTTTCACCCTCCAAAAGAGACAGACTCTGTCAGAAGCTGTAAAGAAAAAGAGATTGGATAGAAGCAAAGCACTTCTGAGAGAATTGAAGTCTGGCACGGCTGGTGAAATTGTTTGGTCTGACGAAAAAAATTTAACAGTGGAAATGGCTCACAACCGGAGGAATGACAGAATAATTGGTAAAAGTGCAAAAGACATCCCATACAACCAAAAAACTGTCCACAGAACCATGAAACCTGCTTCAGTAATAGTCTGGGCCGCCGTTTAAGAAACTTGGTGATCTTTAATTTTTGTGGAACAAGGCGCCAAAATCAATGCTAAATGTTATATTAAGAATATTTTGACGCCAGTGTTGGAGTCATTTCGGTAATCATTTTCGGTAATGACATTTCGGATCATTTCGGTAATGACACTCTATGGACATTTCAGCAAGACGGCGCGTCTTCACATACTGCAAATGTCACTCAAAACTGGTGCCATGACCATCTTCCACGGTTTTGGTCCAAAGAAATGTGGACTCCCTGCTCTCCAGATGTTAATCCTATGGAATTTTCGGTATAGTCCATTCTTGAATCAAAGGCCTGTGGTAAATTCCTTCGCAGTGTGGATGATTTAAAGCGTTCGCTCCAGAGATCTTGGAAGGAGATTTCACAAGAACAGTTGCGTGTCGCAGTAGGAGGAGTTCGGAGGAGATTTGAGGCTGTTATTAAAAACGAGGGGGGGGGGGGAATTTTGAATAAATTTATGATTTTTGAATTCTTAAAACCCATATGTAATAATACATAACTGTAAATTATTAAATATATTTTTCGTTGGATTATAATATGCACTTTCATTTGCTTCCAAACTTACGCCCCACCCTGTACAAACTTGACGTAAACAGGTCGAAAAAAGTTTGTCTCAAGTTTTGAATTTGAATCATATGATTCTTTATGCTTTTAAACACATTGGAATTATTTTTATAGTAAGTATCTAGACACTCAATAGTGCTATTTTTAACTATGGAAAGGAATTAAAGGGTGCGCAGATATTCGCCCCTCTCGGGCGCAAGAATCGCCCCATCAAGGACAATTTCAATTGCGCACTACTTTCGTCAATAACTCACATTATACAAATGCTAATTTTTTGTCATTTGGATGGTGTATAAAAAACCTTATTGCGGTTCTTCATGTCAAATATTAATCGTCTATCTGCAAAAACTAAGTTGCAAAACCCAAAAGTTTTTAGTGCACAAGATTCGCCCCTCCCGACCCTACACCATTTTGACGCACGATTCATACAGGATGATTCATAGATATTTAGCCATTTTCATTTGTAAATAAAAAGAAAACTAATAAAGCTATAGTTTTAATACAAGTTTATATGAAAAAATTCATAATAGAAAATTATTAAGTTTTGATAGCCGCAATTTTTTCGACAAAGAAATGATCTTTCCATAGTTTGGAATACGCAGAGACATTTCTTCTACTTAGTGAAAAGGAGTTGTTGATTTGGAACGTACTTTTTTCTGATAAAACGTATTTTAATCCATCAGTGAAAAAAATGATGTACTCGTCATTGTGATGGTTTTTCAATAATTTGATCATCAGTTAAAATATATAAATCAGAAATAATATTAGAGATATTGTGAAAAAATGCAATTAATAACTTCACAGTTTCAACTCGATATATTTGAACAACTTTTTAATAACAGTCTACGGTATTTACATTGAATATTTGATTTACAACTTTTATTATACTGTACATAATGAGAAGCTATTATTGTTGTATTAAATTATGAGAATTGTATTAGGTATACAAATAATACATTAGTATTAGTATTAAGCTATGAATCAAATAAAATTTAGAAAAAGATTTCACATTGTGCATCATATAAAACTTGCTCATTAATCAATTGTATTAAAGAATGTATAAAGAATCATGTTCCATTTCATAAATTAATTAACGATAATAAGAAAACTAAAATTATTACTAAAATATTATGCATTCAAATATTTTCGATATCATTCATACATGAAAAGGCATCATCTATTCCTAATAAATATAAATGGAAGAAAATCTCTGCTATTCAAACACAGCAAGTTATCATTCTAGAAACTTCCTTTGCGAACTCTTAGTTTGAATAAAGTCCTCGTTATATTAGTTCATAGATATTTATTGGAAAAAAGAATCGAGAGAAAAGTATTGCGTCATTTCTGCAGTGAGGAGACATTTCAATGGATGAATTGGAAGAAAGGGGAACTTAGTGGATTAATATATGTAATTATGTATCTGAACTGATATATATTAATATAGCTTGTTTCTAATTTTACAGTAATTGCCAAGTGTGTGATAAAAAAGAATTAATAAGTAATTATTAACAGCTATTAATTCTCAGCTTAGCTCGTAGTGAAATCATTTCCCTAACTAACAGAAAAAAATATTCAAATTCTTATCTATGAATTCCAAAGAATATCTCTATACAAACATCTTTTAACATTTTTGTTTCAAATTTCCCACCTTTTCGAAGACGAATTCTCCCAATCCACCAAAAGTTTGAACAACATTCACTGAAGCTTTATCAAGATTCGGAACTTGAATCTTCCGAAAACGTTGCTTTCCTCTGTTGTCTTCAGAAAGTATTGGTGACGGGAGGGTATTTTTTTTTTCAACTATAAACATAAATTATAAAGATTGGCGAGTATACATGTTTTAGAAATAAATAAATATTCTTGGTGATTTACACTCAACAAAGAATCAATTTAGCAGCAGTGAATTATTTTAATTATGACACTTTAATTTCCACAATTCATGTTCAAAAATATTCTAAATGAGAAGAAAGTAATCTTTCCTCATAAAAAAATTTGAATCATTCAGATTTTTAAGAACAAGACTATAAAGTTTCTGTTTGTACCTCATAATGAAATGAAGCTTCATTTGGATTACAAGAAGTTGAAGTGCTGATAATTTCAGAACTTTCAAATTAATCATATGATCTATTGTATTAAATTAAAACTATAGTAGATGATGTGAGATTATTCGAATATTTATTTGGGAATTAATTTAGTTTTTAAATTTAGAATTATTAATTTGGAACTGAACCCAAGACTCGTAGTTCCTGAAGGAATTTCCTCTTCTGTAAAGATTTCATACTTTTTGTTATTAATGGGAAAATATTGACTTTTAAAAAAAATTATTGGAGTTGAAAAAATTTATTCTATTTTGGTAACTAATGACTATTTTTTTCGAGATTGAGAAAGTATTCATGATCAACTGAAACATATCGTAAAACCATATAGGGTTGGACAGGGAATCACTGCGCATACCTTTTTTATGAGGTATCACTCCGCATACCCTTTTGTGGGGAATCACTCCACACCCCTTATATTTTTAAAACCATTTATTTTAGCCTGAGTCTGTTTGCACCATCATTTCAAGTATCTTGGTGTCTGACAATTGGTGTCTGATTGCCGTGTTAGTTTTATTGATCAACTAGCTATAACTGATAAACAAGTTAGGATTGCTACTGAGAAAGATCGTAGTTTATGCATAGTAGTACAGGGTGGGGCGTAAGTTTGGAAGCAAATGAAAGTGCATATTATAATCCAACGAAAAATATATTTAATAATTTACAGTTATGTATAATTACATAAGGGTTTTAAGAATTCAAAAATCATAAATTTATTCAAAATGTCCCCCTTGTTTTTAATAACAGCCTCAAATCTCCTACGAACTCCTCCTACTGCGGCACGCAACTGTTTTTGTGAAATTTCCTTCCAAGATCTCTGGAGCGAACGCTTTAAATCATCCACACTGCGATGGAATTTACCACAGGCCTTTGATTCAAGAATGGACCATACCGAAAAGTCCATAGGATTAACATCTGGGGAGCAGGGAGGCCACATTTCTTTGGACCAAAACCGTGGAAGATGGTCATGGCACCAGTTTTGAGTGACATTTGCAGTATGTGAAGTCGCGCCGTCTTGCTGAAATGACCATAGAGTGTCAATATATAAATTCTCAATATAACATTTAGCATTGATTTTGGCGCCTTGTTCCACAAAAATTAAAGGAGATCTCCAAGTTTCTGAAACGGTGGCCCAGACCATTACTGAATCAGGTTTCATGGTTCTGTGGACAGTTTTTTGGTTGTATGGGAAGTCTTTTGCACTTTTACCAATTATTCTGTCATTCCTCCGGTAGTGAGCCATTTCCACTGTGAAATTTGTTTCGTCAGACCAAACAATTTCACCAGCCGTGCCAGACTTCAATTCTCTCAGAAGTGCTTTGCTTCTCTCCAATCTCTTTTTCTTTCTGTCTCTTTTGGAGGGTGAAAGAGGACATCTTTAGGTCTTCTTTGACAACTCTTCTCATTGTTCTGGGACTCACATTAGCTGTTTTGGCTAACAATCGTATTGACCTTTTCGGGTTCCTCCTGATCTTCTCTCGGGAACATTTTATCAGTTGTTTGGTGCGTTGTGAGCGCGGTCTACCACTTCTTGGACGATCAGTCAAGTCTCCTCTCTCATTAAAACGCTTCACACACTTCCAAACAGTCGATCTCGCTATTGAGACAGTCTTTGAAATGACGGAATCTGACTTCCCGGCACGGTGTAGAGCAATAATGGCTTCTCTTTTGTCTGACATTTTTGAATTGATTAAATTTTTGTAAAAAATATCACTGCCACGTCATATAATGTCGTGTCTCTACTATAGTTCAAACCCTATCACCTACTTAGGAAATTATTTTTAAGAATTATATTAACGTTTGAAAAATTGCTTCCAAACTTACGCCCCACCCTGTATATTACACGATCAATGGATGGCCAACTAAAGTTAATGAGGATTTGACTCCGTTCAAAAACAAATGTAATTCATTCAGTGTTGAGAATGGATGCCTGATTTCAGGTTATAGAGTAGTAATACCGGTTGAACTCCGAGAGTGCGTTCTTGCAGAATTACATGCAGATCACATTGGTGTGGTTCGCATTAAGTCGTTAGCTCGTAGTTTTGTCTGGTGGCCAGCCATTGACCGTGCAATTGGAAATAGAGTAATTAAACATTGTAAAGAGTGGCAAATGAATCAAAGTGTTCCAACTGAATCACCTTTACATCCTTGGCCAATTGCGAATGATGAATGGAAAGGGTTCACATTGATTATGCAGAGAAAGATGGCAAAACCTACTTGTTAGGTATTGACAGTTTCTCACGGTGGCCTGAGATATGTTTGGTGCCTAACAGCACTTCATCAGAAACAAAAGAATGCATGAGGCAGTGGTTCGCTGCAAACGGCTTACCTAAGTCCGTAGTTTCAGACAATGGTCCGCAATTTAAATCCGCTGAGTTTGAAACATATCTTGCTAAAAGCGGTATCAAACATATACTCACTCCGCCATATCACAGAGCCTCAAATGGCATTGCTGAGAGACTAGTAAGGTCTTTCAAGGAAAGTTTGGAGAAGTCACCCCAACTCTCAAGTGTTCATAAATAACAAAATTTTCTGTACATGTATAGAAACACGCCATACACTTCCACAGGTATTCCTCCATCTGAACTTTTCCTAAAACGTAATGTTCGCACAAGACTATCTTTGCTTAAACCTTATCCTAAAGATCACATGCCTAACAAACAAATGAAACAAATAGAGTATCATGATGTTAAAATTAAGAAAACCTTTAGAGAATTTGATGTAAATGAGAAAGGTTTGGTACAGGATCCACTTCATAATTCTTGGAGTCTTGGTATTATCACATCTCGTACTGGCAATGTAACATATGAAGTAGAAGTAGATGGTCGTAAAATCTTAAAACATATTGATCATCTTGTCAGATTTCACGAGTCCCCAATAATATTTAACAATGATCAGAAGCCAAAGATTGATCCAATTATCCAACAAAAATCTGATGAGTTTGGAGATGTACCAAAGGTTACTCATAATCCTGATATAATAGAGAGTAGATAACCCCAGAGACTCAGACGTTAGCCCACATGTTTCAGTCCATGAGATGTAGTTGTATGTAAGGAAATAAATATTCCTAGGAAAAGGAAATTTATCGAATGAAATGTATTGATTGAAAATTATTTTTGTTTGTTGTGACTATGTATTTTTTTTCCAAACCCGTATTGATTAACTAAAAGGAGAGGTGTCATATATGCTTAAATACTTTGATTAATTGTTTGTGTGTACCTCCATTCCATGTACGTATGATGTAATCATGTAGTGCAATTTGCTATCAATATATTCAGTATGTAGCTGACTTCCAATGAGTGAGGAGTTTCATTGTCCCTTCCAGTGCAGTGCACAACCGGCTAGTGTTTCCCAAGCACACTTACATAATGAGACATAACCAACATACATAACATAAGTTACTTTAAAATTCACTCATTTATCTCAAAATTTATTCCATTACTTGTTTATTTGATCTCAAAGCATATCCATTATCCAGTCAGCATAAAATAAAGGACAAAGAAGTCATTAACGTTGTAAAATGAAGCATACTAAACAGCCTCCGATATCTTTATTTGATTGATGGCATCAATATGAAATACATGAGGGACCTTTACTCTACTGGTTGGATGTGAATAAAAAATCAATTATCTTTAACTCGGAATATAACAAGATATTTTGGTGGCCGGAACTCTATTCGGTTTCTCGGTCTCGGATTATTCTGTCTCGGACTTTATGGTCTCAAAACATTGACTTTATCTCCTGCTCCTACTGGCTGTCAGCAGTAAAATAATGAAACTAAATTTTAATTTTTAATGACAAATGAAATATATTGCGTAATATGAAAAAGAGTTCCTGAGGTTAATTTACGATTATTTGGTGGTGTAGGGACGTCAACTTTGCTTGGTTAGAAAAATGACAAAATGTATATGGGTAGGCAAAAACAAGTTATCTAAATATTTAATTTCATAAAAAGCACGAAACACACATTATTGAAATTTTGCACGTATATTTATGTCACGCGCGCTTGAGTAATCTGCAATATCGACCGATTTCGCTGCGCAATCTGTTGATCAATAGTTTGCTCAGCCATCGATCGATAGCACAACCATCGATCGATTCCTGCGCGTACGAATGATATGATTTTTTTTAGTTTGTACATCACATTGGCACATTTGATCGTGTATATCAATCGAAAGCGTAACCATCGATCGATTTTTGCGCGTTCGAATGATATGATTTTTTATTAGTTTGTTCATCAAATTGGCACATTTTATAGCGTATATCAATAGATTGTGCAACCATCGATCGATTTCTGCGCGTTCGAATGATACAGGTTTTCTTTGTTTATGCATTTAATTAATTGTTTTGTTTTTACTGGAAAAATACTTTTCAATACTTTTTTTATATTTAATAAGTCAACCATCAGTCGATTGTTGCGCGTTTATATGATATGGATTTTGTTAGTTTATGCATCTAATTCGTACATTTAATAGAGCAAACATCAGTCGATTGTTGCGCGTTTGCAGTCTCTCTTTCCCCAAAACATGGCATCATTCTCCGTAGACTTCTCCCTAAAGACGTAAAGATATTGAAAAACTGTCACGACACTGACACCAATTTCACAACATCGCCTCGGGACATTATTTCACTCACAATCTTTTACTTTATAGAAAGTGAAGAGCTGAAACACTATTTTAAAGTGTGATAACATATATAATATTTGTGATAAGTGAAATAAATGGATTTGATATTTGAAGGGAAAATATGAATGAAGAGCTGTAAGTATTGAATGAAGTAAGTTTACCATCAATTCATAAAATTGAATAAATATCTAGGAAAATTAACATTCAACCTTCATATTATGATTGAGTATCAAAGTATTGACGTAAAATTGTCAACAATATAAAAAATAAGTTATGAACGAATTTCCTTCTCCCATGCCTTTAAGCAATATTTTATTCTATGTTTCACTTTAAGGATACAAACAAGTTTATTTTATTACGTACACACGTTCCCCTTGATATGAAACTGGGCTAATTCATTGTAATAGTTTAAAAAGTTGGAGACTATAAGTTAGTAAGAATTAGGCATTTACTTCGAAGTTATTAATTGGAGACATTTAATTCTCGGTATACTTCAGGGCCAATTCTCAATTGCCGTACGAGATCAAGTTACAGAATAATGAAAGACTTTCTCTTCTGCAAGAGACATTCATTACAATAATAAAGGACTATCTCTTCTGCAAGAGACATTCATTACAACAATAAAAGACTATCTCTTCTGTAAGAGACATTCATTAAAATAATAAAAGACTATCTCTTCTGCAATTTTATTCAAAAATTTGGGATTGAAATTTCATATTGACATGATTCCTTGAATTTTAAAACTTAGTTTTCTGTTATATATAAAAATGTTTTAAATGATTTATTCTGAGAAAAAAATTATCTTGCAACTCCAGAATGAAAGAAACTATATAAATTGAACAAACAGGAAATATGAAGAGAAATAATCCACTAGTAGAACTTAATTAAATTTGTTGTCAATAATCACGCAAATGAGTTAATAGTCAGCAGTTCATTTTCTTGTAATATTAATAAAATAAAATTACCATATATTAATGGAATATTGATTACAAGATCAAATAATAAGATAATAATTACCCAGATTTAAATGCTAATTAAGTTTACAGAGCAATATTGTTGAAGTGGTTATTTGCTTAATAAAGGTTCTCTTTATTTTTTTATGTGTGGTGCGCACTAATCCCTGATTCCAATATTTTTGATTATTACTTTTTAGAAGATCGTTCACCTGCTAAGGGCTGTCGAAATCTAGCAGAGTTTTGCACTTAATTATTCAGTTTAAGATCAGCTCTCAATCCTCTCATTCATGATGTGTGTTTAAATTAGGTGTTAGATAGATCGAGAGAGCCAGGGCCACGTTTTTGTGATAGTGAGTCTCGATCATGGTGAACTGTATGTAGTTAGTATTTTTCGTTTAGCTTATGGCTTTCTTTATTGTTAATTTCCCTAATGGTAAAGTTAGCTAATTTTCAATTTAGTTTCTGGAAATAGGTTAAAAAATTGAAACTCTAGTTTGTTTATCGAACTTGTTGGCCATGAATATGTTAACTTTTAAGTGTTGTCTACTTGTGTATTTGAATAGAAGTTGTTATCGGGTTTGGTCAATTATTTTGCGATATTCGCAATTGATACGTTTCTCTCTATTAATAGTGCATATAATTTATGTTTGTCTACTTTTCCCGTCGTCTTCCCCTCTGGAAGTCTCTTGTAGCTTCATACTGTATGACCTATAATGTAGTGTACTAGGTTTTAATATTCGATTTTGCATCTTTTAATGCTTAATTTCATAGGTTCCAGAATTCGCTCTAAGTACTATAAATGCCCCTTTATTATTGGGTAACACGGATGGATTATCCTCTATAGCCCTGAAATTTACAGGACTTCGTTCCACGCAGCTAATTAACAGCTATTCGTAGAGCAATAAATGGCCATGGTAAGTATTTGTAATTGTTGAAGTGTTTTTTTCTTAAGCTAGTGAAGACATGTGGTCTACCATGTGTGAATTTCAAAGTGTGGGAGTTAATCCCTTAAATATCCTTTAGTTTATTTATAATTTAGGTAGGGTGTATAAATAAAACTATATTTATTTTATCATTTTTTTTCGTTTCAATATTGGCTGGTCACTAAAGATATAGGTTTTATATCTGCCGGGCGGTTTTCACGCTTAAGCTAATTAATTTGTGGGAGTTTAAAATGAGTTCTGTTGACCCGAGCTTTCCCAAATTTATTTGCTATAGGTGATAATAATTCAACGCCTAGATTTTCCCACTACATTGTGATGATTGATTATTGTGTATATTAGCAATGCAATTTAACTTTACATGTATATTTCTATAGATTAATTAGTTTATTTGAAAGTTATGATGGGAACAGTGAAGATTATTGAGGGGCCGCGCTTAATCTTCTATGAATAGGTAATCTAATACGGAAAAGTAAGTTATTTCGAACAATTCAAAATGATCTTCAATACGCAAGTCATATTTAATACATAACTTTTCATCACGATCTATCAAAGAAAAGAGTCACTGCATGACGCTAATTTCTTAAATTACAGATTTCTTACTTTCTATATTTTTCCAATTTCATAATTTGTCTTCCTGTAGGAAAACCAATAATTATAAAATATGTACTTGTTTTACAATTAGTAAAGCACATTTTTGGAGATGTGAATCAAAAAATCCCTACTGATACCCACTTCTTTGACTGTACATCATATTTATTTAAATTACTAGTGTACTGTCCCGTTAAAAATAACGGGTTTTTAATGGAGATTGAATTTTGATTAAATGCATTTTCGGGAAAATTTGAGTTTTCGGAAAATTTTGAGTTCTCGGAAAATTTGTTTTCGGAAAATTTTGAGTTCTCGGAAAATTTTGTCTTCGGATAATTTTGAGTTCTCGGAAAATTTGTTTTCGGAAAATTTTGAGTTCTCGGAAAGTTTTGTCTTCGGAAAATTTTGAGTTCTCGGAAAATTTGTTTTCGGAAAATTTTGAGTTCCTTGAAAAAAAAATTTCTGAAAATTTTTAGTTCTCGGAAAATTTGAGTCCGAAAATGCTCTAATATTATAGGGAGGGATTATAGGGAGGGATATATAAAAGAACATATTCATTTTATATTAAAACTCTCATCAGTCTGTTAGTCTCAATTAAGAACAATAACACTCTTACAAATCTTTATCTCTCTCTCTCTCACTCTTTTCCCAATCTTTGAACTTCTGGCAGAAAGTAAACACTGCCAATCCGATTGTAGAAAAGATTTGGAGAAGATGAAGTGAATGAGTTGGTTTATGAGATCTGCATGAACGAATGATTGGGAAAATATATCCTGATATTGAGTCCAGAAACTGTGCAAACTACAGGTTTCCTTCTGATATAATCTGTACCTCTTGTTGTTGTTTTTAATTGATGAATAATGTTTATTTAAAACTAAATAAGAGTTTGAATTGATATATTGATAAATAGAGGCTTCCATATAAAAATAAATTAGATGAATGTCAAATAGTACACCAATCGGGAAATTTGTAATTGACTGATGGTCTACTCGGAAAACTATGAGGGTACTCTACTTAATCTTCTACGGCCCCACCATAGCTTCCTCTCATGTTAATATAATACTGTTCTTTACAGTAAAATATAATCATTTTAGACATTATATCAATCTCTGTTAAACATTATTATATATTTTGATATAACTGGCAATGGAATTAATCATTCCAATAATAATTATAGAATATTATTATGCGCTTAATTATGTGTTATATCTTACCACTGAATCCAATGTTACTGATACTAAAATTAATTAGGCTGATGCCATTAATTCCAGTCGAGTGTTTGAGTATTCCTGGGATATAACATGAAGAACATTAACGATAAGATAAATATAAAATTATTCAGCACTCATCAATTACTAACATTGCTATCTTTAATCAGTTCAATTAATAATTATTATTGAAAATGATACAGTGTATCTAAATTAAAGTTTATAAATTCATCATGAATTACCTACAGTTATATTATAATAGTTATAACAATTTTAATATGAAATCATTTTTTATCTATAATTTTGTATAAAGTTATAGTACGAAACAGATATAAAATTCAAATTCAACTACTCTTAGCTAACTGAATCACCTAAAAATCAAGTTAGTTCCCATAGAGAAAGTTATTGAGGGAAATGAGAAGATGACAACCCAAGGACAAACTTCCATCCCCATTACATTTTAGTGTTCAATGCGTAGTAGCACTGGCATAACAAATATACAATTTTCCAGTGTCTATCTAATTCCCCAACAAGCAAACTAATTAATTTTTCAATCGCCAGAGAATCACCTCAAAGATCAAAGATTGAATACTCTCTAACTATCATCAGCGTATTTTTGAATAACTGCCTCAGCATGAATATCACCAATTACACAACATAATGAGACACTTCATGAAAGTGTATCTCAATGATGAGTAATTACTCAATTACTTGTTTTTTCTTTGTTAATGTAACTTCTAAAAGGAGGTTTCGAAATTGATGAGGACAACCCAGATAAGAAATGGAAGCAGGGAATGCGAAGAGAATCGGTAGGTCCAATATAGACCCGCAACTTCGCTGCTTCTATGTTTGATTTTGTACCGTGTTATATTTGTTGAGAAATTATTCAGTGCTCCGTTTATCAACTTCAATATTGCATCTAATATGCAAACAGTGTTTAAATCACTATTCTCTTTCTACGCTCACGAGAACAAATACCTTTTTTTGATGAAAGTTTGTTCTCTAAAATGCCGGTACAATTTGATTGACTCCATTAATCATGAATAAGATTGCAAAAAATATATATTAAATTGTTTACGGTACAACATCACTGTTCTAGCAAGAAGCAGTTCACATTAAGGTACAATCATGCGTCGCAGACGGATTTCAAATTACTCCTCAAGGGGCACTCTGGGCAATCTCTTTAAACGCTTTATGTTCAACGTACGAGAATGGTTAAAATGTTTATACTGATGGCATCTAAAGGCTTATACCCTTGAAAATAAAATAAAGTTGGGACGTATAGGCCAGTAGGTGATGTTCCAATTTTATCTTCAGTTGGTCCATTATAATTTTCTCTTCGAATGGGAATAATTATTTGGCTTGCTGTCAAATGTCCTGACTTTTGGTCCGTTTTTCCAAGAAAAATAAAATAGATTTTTAGTTGAATGTTTTCAGTGATATTAATTATTTTTCACCTCAAAATTTGTTGATCTCGCAAAATATGAAAGTGATATACATTATGTTTGTATATATCAAAAGCAGTGTATTTCATACAATAAGATAGAAATATTTATTTAATATTAACCATTCATAATGAAATATTTTATTTGGCTGTTTGTGGATTATCGTATTTTTTTATGTCTATGTCTACCATACATCATCAAGTATTGTAATGATTCTTTAATTAAAGACAGACAATCTCTATTTTTTCAATGATAGAATAATTCTTTGGTATCGAATTTATTGTTACGCTGCGTGTTTCATTCAAGTGAAATTTACCGATTTGTAATTTGTCCTTAGGTAAATATTTAATTGTGCAAAAGAAATTGATTCTAATATATGATAATAAAGCAGATAATTGTACTTACTCAAAAGAAAACTACTCGGTTGTCATGTTTTGAGAAGATGTGTTCTTTAACACAAATTCAGGCCACTGAAGGCTGTTTTTCCGAAAACGAATTTTACGAAACCAAATTCTCCGAAAACTAATTCGCTGAAGCCAAATTTGCCGATGATTACAGAAAAGAAACGAAACAATGAAATCGTAACCCTTAGTTACAATAAATGATCCTTTAATTATTCTATCTCTTCGTTAATCATTGAGTTAATTTTTGTACCACTAAATTATTCTTTGTCTTTTCTTATTTTAAAGACGTTCAAGCTTTATTCAGTCAGTATCAGCCAGTCAGCTATGGGAGCATGTTACATTTCTTTCATTTGAGCGTTTTATTGTTTTTAGATTGTGTGTTTCTAGCGTATATATTCATTTTTGTGAATATTCCATGTTATTCAGTTGTTAATAGTATACCATACAGAAGGTGTTATGTGGCTTACGTTACTAATATTAATTTCATTTATTTATGGCGTAAAAGTGTTAGTAACGACATAACTATTAAATATGTTTATATCTTCACAATATGCCTCTAACTTCAACGTTAGTGTCACTTGCATGAATAAATTTGTTTCAGGTAAAAAGATTGATTTCAATCAATACTTTTTTAGTAATGCTATATACATATTAATATTTAATATAAACAGTTAGATATATGAATTTAGCAAAATGATGACGAATTAGCGGAATACATATTTATATAGCAATAGTAATATCAAACTCATATAAGAAATGTGTTTTTATATGCATAAGATATAATTATGAGAACTACAAAGTCCAACAGAATGTTATTTTTAAATACATTAAATTTGATTTTCGACAAATTCATCTTTCGGAAAAAACGTATTCGGAAAATCCGTTTCGACAAATTAGTTTTCGGCAAATTTGATTTCGGCCTATTCGTTTTCGTAAAATCAGCCTATACCCATATTATTAGCGAATGGAATTAGAAAGATGATTTTTGATGATTTAGGATTAAGGAAAGCTTCTTCGTTTTGAATTCCAACCATATTTCTACAAAAAATGATCAAGCATCCTATCCATTTCACTTTTAACCCTAATGAGATTAACTGTCAGAATCAACGGGAAGGTTTGAGTGTGTGTTAAAAAAACACATGTCTTATTTATAAACCTACGGTACTGTATTTTTTACAAGTTGTTAGTATATATACTTAACTAATGTGTACCAAATAAAAATATAAATATTGAAAATATAATGAAAAGCAAATACATTGGCATATAAGATATTGGCAACTGAGTGAGCTGAACTGTGATTGGGTGGAGTGTGAACCAATTACAGGTCGCGCATTTGTCTCTACTACATAAAAACGTGGACAAATTCATGCATATTGGCTAACCAAACTGTATTTATACGTTGCCACGCGTCAACTAAAGTAAAATTAATTCTATAATTTAAGAGATTTACACTGGCTTACGCCGATACGTAGATATTTTAACTTTTAAATAAAATATATACAATTTTATAATTATGTAGGAAAAGAGTCAAAAAAGGCCGTAAATTTAAAGGAATGACATGAAAGATATAAAGTAATTTAAGAAAGATGTGCCTAGAAAACACATATCAAACTCATTAGGGTTAATACACTAAATTCACTTTCATCAACCAGGGAAGAAGATTACATATTATTCTTTGCAGGAATTATCCATGTGGTTCATGTAACCCAAATACTTTAATACAATATAACTGAAATCCAGAACCACGCCTTCTAATTCCATTAATATTAATTTCTGGGAAAGTATATCCCAGGAAAGAAATATTTATTCCTGAGATATTCCTTAAATATCCCAGGAATAAAACGTCTTGCCTGGAAAGTGCTTGAAATCTCAAAATGTAAATTGCCTCTAATTCGATAGACAAATTAATGCAATGTTTGATGTCGATGGAAGCCATCATTCTGTCTCCCTACCGAGTGTATTTAATATTCTCTTTTATGAACTAACTACAAAATAATCCAAAGATATTGCGTTCATTTGGCTGCGTGGAATGATTTTAAAGTTGCCATGTAGCTACTTTGATTCAATTAATGGATTGGAAGATGCCGTAAAAGAAGAAAAAGCTAGAAAAGTGTCTCGCAATTAAGTTATGCTAATGATGTCACAGATGCCGTTACGAAATTCAAATTGGGCCGTTAATGTCAGAATATGATGGCATTGAGTGTGAAATCACCTAACGAGGATCACCACCCTAAGATGTTAACTTTTTACACAATGATTTATTTACAAAGATTTATGATATTATTTATTTCCATGAGTTTGCCAATCATTTTCGATATTTATTTTATTTTTAATAGAGCTTTTTCTTTATATGTTATATAAGATAACAGTATAGAAACATTTTACTGTCCCTGTATTTCATTCATTTTGGATTTTGAAATGAATATATTTTTAATGTATAGGTGAAGAGTATGTGAAATATATCCTATATATTTAATGGTAGCCGGTAAATTGCTCGAAAACAATTGCTCGAAAGACAATTGCTCGAAAACAATTGCTCGAAAAACAATTGCTCGAAAGAACAATTGCTCGAAAGAACAATTGATCGAAAGACAATTGCTCGAAAAACAATTGCGTGAATGAACAATTATTGCTCGAATTATCAAATTGCTCGAATGAACAAAATTGCTCGAATTATAAAATTTCACAGTTTTCGATTTCATAAAAGTCAGTTATTCATAAAGTGGAGCCGCACCTAACAATCCTTGTTTCGCTTTAGTAATTGATCATTAATCATTCTATAAATGTTTTTTTATCATAAAACCTGAAATTTTTTGTAGATTTATTGAAGCTCTGCCAAAACTTTCAGTTATTTCACCTATTGAGGTACCACATACAGATAGGCTAGTAATAAATAAATTTTCGGGTTTTATGATAAAAAAACATGAATAGTAGTGATTCACCACATGATTCCAATTCACATGTTACATACGAGATGACACAAACGGTCTAAAAAAAATTATGCAGAATGAGTAATAGTTAAAATCATTTATAGAATGATTAATGATCAATTACTAAAAAGAAACAAACATTGTTAGGTGCAGCTCCACTTCATGAATAACTGACTTTTATAAAATCGAAAACTGTGCAATTTGATAATTCGAGCAATTGTTCATTAGACCAATTGTACGTTCGAGCAATTGTTTTTTGAGCAATTGTCTTTCAAGCAATTGTTCTTTCGAGCAATTATTCATTCGAACAATTGTTTTTCGAGCAATTGTTTTCGACCAATTTACTAAGAATCATATTTAATATATATTCTCCATTAGTTTCTTCATAAGATTTCGTTACGTTAATAAATGATCAGTTAGTGAAAGTTTAACAAGAATTCACACAATTCTTACCAATCATGTATAACAACAAACACTTCAATCTTTGTCATCCGGTAGTGACATTTTCAGGAGTTTGCAGTCCTTATTTCGGTAGCATCTGATGGTTACTCGGAACAAAAGTCATACACGAAAGTTGGTAATGTTAGAAGTCATAATTTGATTCGCAAAATTGAAACCTCCTAATGATGAATGAACTTCGAGAAATTCACAACTTTGTAGTATCATGTAGCTTGAAAATTAAAAAATGATCTTTGTGAAATAATGAACAACTTGTTGGTACCCAAATATAGGCTTTAATCTTCCTCTCACGTTCCTAAAATTAGATTAACTAATTGCAGTCCGTAGCTACCTACCAGAGAGACTGGATAGAATTTCAATGAGGGATTTTCTTGCAGGATGGATACAAGTGAAGATAAAGATGTAATAATGACAAAATTTGTTGAGAAAATAGGATATAGGAATTATCTAACGTTTGGATAATTTTCCTCAGTCATGTTGAGTAAAGGATCTATCTACCACTTAGACCCTCTACTGATCATTAATATCTTTAACTCAAGTAACATTTCTTAGCGATTAAATGATCTATCAAGTATTTACAATCTTTGTTCATAATTCTTGGATAATGCAGAAATAAATGTAAAATAACTTACATCTTCTATGACCCCACCATAACTTCATATCTGTACATGCACTGTTGTTTAAGATGAGTTAAATAATTTTCACCTTTAAAATCACATTCATTGGTATATAGAAAAACAAAATATAATTCTTACTCAAAGACAATTATTGAAACCCAAATAAGAAATTATGATGGGGATGTGAAATATTACGTTCATTTCTACGATCTCACCAAAAATTTCTATCTGATGAACTGTAGTTGAATCATTAAATGAAAATATCATAATAATGTTTTAACTCTATCATGAACTATATGATTGTATTTCGAAAAACTGATATAATTTATATAGTAACAAATCCTTTTATGAATAAAACCAATAGATATTTCTCTATTTATTACTCACAAAATTCTTTTATAATCTCAGAGAGGACATTTTTGGGAATGGAGAGCGTGTCCTGAAATCTAAAGTAGGATAACGTGAAGTCCTTCGTGAGTCGTTAGGATTAGGAAAAATAGAGACTTTGAAGAATGGTGTGGATAAATTAGACGATTTTTCCACTAATAGATTCCATATTAAAAATTTAAATGAATGATTAAATTGTTGAATATAAGATAATATTTTGGTTAGGAATTAGAACATTGATTCAAATATGAATAATAATTATAATTGGTTGTTTCTAATTGAGTTAGTATGAATTTTTTTAATATGAGTGTATTTAGGTATTAATTATTTTTATAATATCAAATGATTTTTTCGCATTTTCTTCATATTTCTTGTTATATGAAACGGTGTCCGAAAAACTGCAAGGCGGAAAACTGCCGAAGCGGAAAACTGCCAGGCGGAAAACTGACAGTCACTTATTGAATTTAATGACTTTAGTCAGTAATAACATTTTGATTTATAAAAAAACGACGTTCGCTCTTAGTTAAAAGGAGTTATTGGAACATTCTTTTTTACTTAGTATACAAAACAAAAACATAGTTTTTCTTCATTAGAAAAATACATAAAATATATTAGTATATAAATATTACAGTAAAAATCAAATACATGATATAAATTGAAAATAAAACCTTTCATAGAAAATACTAAAAGAAGAAGAAACAAAGAAATGATTGTACATATTAGGGACAGAGTACAATTTCTTTGTTTACACAACTCATCTCTACATTTTTGGAGATATTTAGAATTTGCAACACAACATCTATGTCTATGATTATCAAAGTGATACTATACCAACCTAATTCTCTGACAATTTCACTCGATCGAATTGGATTGAGTATAAATTAATAATACTTTTACATATAAATGAAAATTGTAAAAATGAAGGTGTTGATGCTATGGAGAATAAAATTGTAAATGTAATAAATATTGAACATACATATAATTAAGTGATTTAACATTCACTTAATTTATAATATACAAGATATAAATTATAAATCTTACAAACATATAAAATCCTATATAAATGTATACATATTTTTTAAATGTACGTGATTTAACAAATAAGTTAAAAATGTTAATATAATTTCTTTGTGTGTACTTAATTTGGTTTACTGTGTTTTTAATAAAGTAGCTTTGTTGAATTACTATTTTCCATTGAATAATAAGTAATCCAATAATCTATATACTTTAGTTATAACTGTAAAAAATGAATGTCTCCTTAATCACTTGAAGAATGGCGAACGATGTTTTTTATGAATTGAAATGTTCTTAGAATGTGCTTATCAAAAGTAAAAAATATATAAATTGCCAATAAGTGACTGCAGTTTTCCGCTTGCAGTTTTCCGCCTGGCAGTTTTCCGCTTCGGCAGTTTTCCGCCTGGCAGTTTTCCTCCTGGAAATAAATATAAATAACGATTTTGTATAAGATAATACTTATTGAACTGTTTACTGAATAAACCTGAAATATTTCCTTCCTATGTTACAATTAACTTATCTCAAACAACTTAACTTATCTCACCCGTTTTAATTATAATTTCTATTTCCTAGCCCATAAAGCATTTCTTTTCTAAATTACCTACAAATCTCAATTAGGTTCTTTAAATGAGTTTGGCTTCAGACTAGAAATCCCTTTCTCTTCTCCATAAGCAATAATTTGGACATTTTTCTTTGAAGGTGGCTGTAACCTGTCGGGAAATTTATATATAGCAGAGCGTACATTAGGGTATATATTGATCGCATTCCATTATAAAACATCATAATTCCTAACATTATCATTGGGATTCATTGTGTGAAATGTCCGACGAAAAACGGTAGACTATCAGTGTTTTAAATTTATTATAAATTACGACTGTATTATCGATGAATTACTTATGTTAAGATAGACCAAGCAGTTCCTTTATACCAAGCAATGACAGTCCCCATTTCATTGCTGGTTTCACTTTATTCTCCCATCTGATCGACTCTTAGTTATGAATATTCAACAGCTGAAGTCAGTAGGAATCATGGATTGGAACTGCAATTATAAAGGATTCAATGTTAGTGATGAATTAAGGATGTTTGTGTTTGCGTTGAAAAATGAAGGGAATATGAATGTAGCTGATAAGACTCTATTCAATCTCTAAGTTTTAATGATAATTATTTAATATCTTATGTTTCTCATTCAACAAAAATTCATTAAATTGTATTTCGTTGATTCTTTTTTCGGGAATGAACATAAAGGAAAACTTGTTCACAAATTTGAATTTTGCTCAACTCAAAGTCGATTCACAATAAATTTATATGTGATTACATATAAATTATTTTCACACCTAATGTGTTATACATGTCTATTAGTTCTCTATTTTCATTTCTTTTTCTCAGTGTGTTAGATATTATCTCACTATATGCGTTATAATTTGGTTGCTGCAGCCTAACTCCTGTTTAATTACTCTAGGGTATATTCACTTATGTAAACCAATAAACAGTAATGCGATCACTGAAACTGAAGCTGCAAAATGCTTATTGAAGAGTACAGAGTCTTTAAGAAATATGATCATGATCCTCTATTACATTTTTCTTGTCTTATCTATTATTTGGTATATTTTTTCGATTACAAGGAAAAAAATATAAATATTTTCAATTTAATTCATATTTTGTTCTAATTGTATTATGCAAATTTTATATTTCATGGAGAACTTAGCATACTTTATGATAATTACCACGTCCATGAAAAAAATAAAGAAAATGAAAACAGTATTTAACTTACTAAGTCTACAGTAGTTGCGGGTCTATATAAGACATTTTGTCCACGGACATTTCGTCCACGAATTGCTTCTTTTTGTATTTTAAAGTGCATATGGGATATAATTCATTTTATTTTTTACTATTACATTAATTGCCAGGTATAAATATATAATACTATTATAGTGATTTAAGCTGAAAAATTTCATATTAACACATAAAAAATGTTTTATCTTTTAATTACAGTTATGAAATTAAATATGCTAAACGGGTTGACTGTATCATTAAATTATTTACCTCCTGTAATATTTTGCAAACGGACGTGTTTGCGTTTATATAATTTAACGTAACACTAAAAACTACCAATAACTAGCTATTTATTTAATATCACATTTAATTATTAATGAATTTTCAGTTGTATATTATACATGTATGTATTTTATGTAGTAACTGTTGAAAAAAATTCTGTCATAAAAAACTAATTTCTGAACCAATATTGATTCCAATAAGCTAATCTGAGTACTAATATTGATGTTTTTGGTAGTTATTGTTAAAATACACCGCAAATAATTGTAGTTATTGTAAACATAAACCAATGCTTAAGTTTTCTATCTTCATGTACTATAATATCTACGAGAGATGCCTCGATATAGTTACAGATTTATAAGACAAAGGTACAATAAAAGCGAAGCCTACCTGTAATCATTAAAAAAAGTATTCAGTTTAATTAATTTCTTGTTGCCGGCCAGTAGGAGCAGGAGAAGAAGATTACAATAAGATTTATGGCAAAGATCAGCAAAAAAGAGAGTTTTCTACTTTTATATTGCAGAATATTATAAATAAAATATAATAAAAAATATGTACACTACACATTATAATTAAAAAACAAAATAAAGCATTTCGTGGACGAAATGTCCGTGGACGAAATGTCTGTTGGACGAAATTTCAGTGGATGAATTGTCCGAGGAGGAAATGTCCGTGCACGAGTGTTTGCTATGATGATTTAGCATACTAAGGCTACGTATTTGCTATCGGTATTTAACTCATTAAGTCTACGGTAATTGGTAACAGTATTTAACCTACTTTAATAGAGTTTCACATTGACATTCGGTTGAATATTTCTGATATTTTTTGCCTTCATACCAGCCTTAAATTATTAAATTAAATTTATTGTAAGAATATAAATTTATTATTATGGATTACAAGTTATTACAAATTTACAACAGCTTAAGTTGAAATTAACAGTTTGATAAAGTTGTAATTATTTAATTAACATAATTTTATTAAAAACGCAAGAAAACTTATGAACTGTTTTGATAAATAAGTATCACGATCGGTTTTGCACTAATTCATAGTATTTCTCAATATAAATTTGATACATGAGTGGAAATTTTAGTTACAAAATGAACACATTGCATTCGTATTTCTTATTCAGCTGGTGTTATCTCTTGATTAATTCAAAGTTCATCTATAGTAAATTTGCTTAAAATGATAAATTATATGTATTATACAACGTATTAAGTTGCATAAATTAGATGTAAATGACAACATTACATTCTAATTTTATATCCTGAGTATTCCTATTTAAATAATTATTTAGCTTTTAAGTTACATTTTTTCATTGATGTAAAAAATTTATTTATACCCACTACCATTAATATTTCTTCCTTTTTAATACTAATAACACATATCTTTATAATAAATTGTATTTTTTTCGTAAAAAAAAAGCAATAACTAATTATCTCTTGCCTTACTTCTATATTTTACTCAAATTTAAATTATGATATAATGAGATTATCTACACGATAAGGAAGAGAGAAATCATATAGGGGAATTTTTTGAGAGAAAACAAAGTCGGAAAATCATTACCGCCGATCGTTAGCTTTCGAAGATTAATTTTACATAATGTTAAATGTCATCTAATCTACAATGATTAAAATATATCCATTCATATGTGATTTCAATATTACAATTTTAACATGAAATAATGAATAATATTTCCCCCTTGCAACTCAATCGGTATTTCAGCAAAAAAACTTCGTTCTCGTGTTCAACATCAATAACAGTATTTTTTATTCTCAAAACTATCGGGAATCATTCCTACTTTTGACAAATAAAAAGTTTGTGTTTGTTTTCAAATGACTGCGCAAGAACACCTCTTGATTTCACGCTTCCTTTCGATCAAAAGGACTTGAAATACTCATAATGTTAGGATTTGAAGTACTCATAATGTTAGGATTTGAAATACTCATGATGTTAGGATTTGAAATACTCATGATGTTAGGACTAGAAATACTCATGATGTTAGAACTGGAAATACTCATGATGTTAAGACTGGAAATACTTATGATGTTAGGACTGGAAATACTCATGATGTTAGGACTGGAAATACTCATGATGTTAAGACTGGAAATACTTATGATGTTAGGACTGGAAATACTCATAATGTTAGGACTGGAAATACTCATGATGTTAGGACTGGAAATACTCATGATGTTAGGACTGGAAATACTCATAATGTTAGGACAGGAAATACTCATGATGTTAGGACTGGAAATACTCATGATGTTAGGACTGGAAATACTTATGATGTTAGGACTTGAAATACTCATAATGTTAGGACTTGAAATACTCATGATGTTAGGACTTGAAATACTCATAATGTTAGGACTTGAAATACTCATGATGTTAGGACTTGAAAAACTCATAATGTTAGGACTTGAAATACTCATGATGTTAGGACTTGAAATACTCATAATGTTAGGACTTGAAATACTCATGATGTTAGGACTTGAAATACTCATAATGTTAGGACTTGAAATACTCATGATGTTAGGACTTGAAATACTCATAATGTTAGGACTTGAAATACTCATAATGTTAGGACTTGAAATACTCATAATGTTTGGACTTGAAATACTCATTATGTTTGGACTTGAAATACTCAAATTGTTAGAACTTTAAAATTTCCATTCAATATACTTCAAACAATTATAAATTTAGAATTAAGCTAAATATAACTTTACTAGTGGTTACGCGTGCAAAATGCACGGTGACATGCATATAATACTATATGCTTTTTAATATTTAAGGACTTTACTTATTGTGTTTGTTCATACACATTACGCATCCCATTTTCCATTACAGTTCATATAAATTAGGTACCAGTAAAGAGTAATTTTCCCTCCCGTGACGTCATCAATTAGTATAGAATACTGTCTTATAGATAATAAATTATCATATAAGATAGCTGTATAAATAACTACAAATTAAAAACATTAAACACAATTCAAATTAAACATTATGAAACATTAAAATAATTAGCTACACCGATCAGTTTAATGATTAAAATAGAAGATACAAAATTCCCATATATAGGTAGCAGCTGATACCTATATTCCATTCATTTAATTTAATTAATATAATTATTCTTCTGAAGATTTGGATGCCAGGATTATTCATAGTTGGGAATTGATGACTCTGCTGGCTTTTCAAAGTTTAATAACACGATATTTCGATCCGTTTTCTTGGATCATTTTCAAGTAAAATAATAATTTCATAGAGAAACCTAACAAAATGTGCTTATTATATGCCCCCCCCTAACAAGTAGCCTGTCTACGTAAATTATTAAGAAACTAAAAATGAATCATAAATAATATTGAAAATATATAAAAAAGTCTATAAAAAATGAACGATGCACTATACTTCTTTGTCCGACTTGGATCAAGCAGAACGAATGACTGCCTTCAAAAAGACCAGATTGAAATAAGAACTTCACTTTCCAAAATGGACCAAATTTTTGAAATATTTAGAATTGATGTCAGGATTTGAAAGTGGCAACAAAATTTTGTCCCAAATGAGCTTACCATTTTTTAAGAGCTTACCATTTTTTATAGACTTTTTTTATTTATTGTAGATATTTTTTCGATTCGATAATCCAAATTTGATTTTTCATTTATTCCGTATGTTACCATGTATTTGCTGATTTGAATTAAATCCCTATGTATTCCATTAAAATTAAAATTTGAATAATTCAAAAACCCGTTCGAATTTCGTAAAACAAATCTATAGCGTTCTGTATGACCATAGACCGGATGCTTACAGAAAATTTCATCCCAGTCTGTTGAATAGTATCTGAAAATATCCTGGAAAGTATGTCGAATAAATTCCTATGTATCCCATTATAAATCAAGTGTTAATAATTCGAAAACCCGTTTGAATTTCGAAAAATCCTTGTAACACATTGAATTCGACACGACTTTCTAAAAAGTTGTAAATTTTCAAGTCTCTAGGTCTAACCGTTTGTGAGTAATATTGCTCCAAGTAACACACAGACAGACATACACACACACAGACGTAGCGTATTTGTTTGAATTATTGTGAAAACTTATTCTCTAAAATTTAACCTCTCGGTTTTTTTTTACTAAATAGTAATTATCAATAGGAACTTAAATGGAAGTAATTATTCGAAAAATGGATATAAATGTCTAAATTTGTCACTAATAGCATTGAGATGTTCTTTAAGAAAGGCGGAATAAAATACTCACGAAATAGTAACTCACAACGCTATCCAGGAATATACTAATTATACTAATTGATAGTAATCAATCTGTGTAAGTGATTACTCAAAGTTTACGTAGAAAATTGCTTACACCAATTCAAGAATGGTGCTAAAGAATGATTCACGAGTTACAAATTCTCGTAAAAGTAACAAATTACTTGTATTGCAGCTCATAAATTGAGATGTAAGGAAGATTCAGTGGAGGATCAGAAGAGATACACACTCATCGATATGCATATCTGTCTACTTAGATGCAGTCTATCAGTCACAAATGTAAGCCCGTACGAATAACAGTGAAATAACTTGGAAGATATTTGAGGTTCCGACTGTACATTGATATGTGAAGAGCCTAACAAAATATCGGGAAAAGGTTAATACAAATATTTATCTTCGTGATCTTCAGAATTTGAATAGAAAAACAAACAGCAATAACAGTGCACTATATTGAACTGAGGAGTTAATTTATTGGTACGACTTGTCTCTAGTTGGTACTGAGGTTCATTTTAGTGTATCACTTGCTTGTAGTTGGTACTGAGGTTGATTTTAGTGTACCACTTACCTCTAGTTGGTACTGATGTTTATTTTAGTGTTCCATTTGCCTCTAGTTGGTACTGAGGTTCATTTTAGTGTACCACTTGCCTCTAGTTGGTACTGAGGTTCATTTTAGTGTACCACTTGCCTCTAGTTGGTTATATAGTACTCTCATTCGGCTGTGGATTCATAAACTTACTTACAAAGACTCAATTAAGTGATTGGTATTGGATGTTATGTAATGCTTGTATACGTACAGCACATTCAGTCTAGTAATTAATTAATTTCATTTGAAAGTCATAATTAATGTTGGAAGTTATCGTACGCCAATTTACATAATGTGAAATAAAATAATAATATTAGGACACAAAAGATTGAGAGATTCAACATATTTATAAGACCCCATCATATCTTGTAGTCCATATTGGGTATGATACGTGTTCACGTAGAGTTATTTTGTTTAATTTCAGAATAAGAGTACGTTTAATTTCAATATAGTGCTATAACGTTATAATACTCGGACACCCAAAGTACTCGGAAAGTGAGTGTTAACATTGGCCATGAAACAATCTGATTCATAGAAATTTAAGATTGACTTATATACCAATTATCAAACACTTTGAGTGTCCGAGTACTATTACGTTATCCTAATTAGGAAGACAAACCTGAAATGTTCTTCAAATTCTCCTTTTTCCTAATCCTAACGACTCATGAAGGACTTCAGGTTATCCTAGTTTATATTTCTCTCAGATCTCCATGAGATGAAAGAGTGAAAGTATTCGCAAAAACTGAGCCATACTTTTCAGTTTTGACTTCAAAGGTACCTGTAAAACATTCCACTTTTCACCGAGAAATGACTTGATGTTATTCTTTTTCACTGTTCATCACCGGTTTTAGTATATCTATTAGGTAGGGTAAGTTTTGATATATCAACCGTTACGCAATTTCGCTACTTGTAAATAAAGATAGTGGCAGTTTGGTAGATCGTGTCACAACGAGTATTTATTTTAAGTTTTAACACTTATCTTAATAAAGAAACAGATTATATCATAAATTTATTAGCGATGTAACAACTAACTGTACGGGAAAATGTAACTGTGCCGGAATTCGAAAATGTGCAGGAATACGTAACTGTACGGGAATAATAACTGTAGTGTATTGCATAAGTGTGCGAAAATACGTGACTTAGTGGGACTACGTAACTGTACAGAAAAATAACTGTACTGAAATAATAAAGGTACGGGAATACACAAATGTACGAGAACACGTAACTGTATTAGAATAGGTAACACTAATGGAATTAGTAAGTGTACAGGAAAAAGTAACTATAGAGAATACGAAACTGTAAGGGAAAACTTAATTGTATGTTAAAATTATGTGAACGGGAATACG
>CANNZV010004141.1:23-46613 GCA_947561585.1 Caprella mutica
CAAAAAGCAATTTATAATTTTCAAGTCCATTACCCTTTTGGTTGATGTAAGCAGCTGTTTTCCATGTCTACAAACGGTTCTTATTTTGTAACATGACTCGAAATAAGGACCACTTTTGCTAAAGTGAGTTATACTTAAAGCGAGGCCTACCTGTATCGTGTTTGTGGGCTCTCTTTAATTCCTGCCTTTTTTGGTTTATTTGCTGTTAAGATTTGGTGACTTAATTCTTGGATTCACTTTCCTTTCTGACTGTTTTTTCCAGTCCCTTGCACTTAATTTCCTTCTGACGACAGCGATATGGCCTTTGGTTCCGAAGCTGACGTTACGTCCTCTACTGGAATAAGTGTATATTGTAATTGTTAGTAATTGCAATAATTGTAAGATGCATCTAACTAGCCGTTAATTATTGACGCATCGTTTGTCAGTTTCCAGTTAGAGTTACTGGAGGAACATACGCTCTTCATGGAGAAGATTTTGAAAAAAAGTAAATGATTATTTCTGTCGCGATAATCCAGATTTTCTTTTTCTTTTAGGAATATAAGCATGTTGTTGGTGCCTATGTAAAATAGGCACTTAATGAAATAGGCATAATAATGTTTGAAATAATGAAATTTCTACAATAAAATGTGATCAAAATTTACTGTAACTGACAGGAATAAACGAAATGCAGATTGTAAATGTTACGTATAGAACAACAGGTTGCAGATGAACCAGCAAAGAAAATTACATTTTGAATGGTAGAGGTTACACGTCCCTCGAAATACATACATCGAATATTTCCAGTTTCCGTGATATGTTACATTTATTACTTCAATACTGATATAATGGGGGCGTGCCACCCCCCATACCCCCATACCAGGTCATTAATCAATCATAAAGTGTGCAGTACAACAAACTAGCAGATACAAACAAGTACATTATGGCTATCATTGGCCAAAATTTCCCAGAAAGCATGAAACGAATATTTGTTCTCAATCCTTCACTAAAACATAGGAAAAAATAACTTTAAACCCTCATATGCGAAAAAGTATTAGTTTCTACAAAAAAATAAAACGGTTATGATTTTCGGATTCTATGGACAAAAGTTCATAAGACAGTTTGGCTGGAAATGACTCTCAAGAAATTTTGAGAGAATGTTTTGTAGAAATGACTTACTTATTGCAATTGTTTCCGATAATGCCATCTTGTTTCGTTTCAGCTGAATTCAAAGAATTTCTGTTTAATCATTGTATTTCTCACGTTACTCTGCCTCGGTACTCACCATCATCAAATGGACAGGCTGAGAGGGGGTGTATCTGTCTTGAATGATTTTTTAAGAAAGAATAAAGTTAGCTCTCTCAGAACAAGGTTATCCAATGTTCTTCTACATTATCGGAATGTACCAAATTCCATTACTAAAATGCCACCTTCAGTTGCTCTGAATAGCAGGCAATATATGACTGTCAAAGAAAAAGTTTTTCCTACTTTTGTACATGATAGTACTGTTGTCATAGGTAAACCAAGCTGTAACTGCATTTGAAGATGGTTATGAGCATAGTAAATAAATAGAGAAGTATACTAATTAAGTTTCGAATTCATTGACGGTGAACTTGATCCATTCTTCAGAAACGATGTAAACAAATGGCGTCGCATAGAGTACTATCAAATATTATAAGTATAATTAGTTTAATATTATAAGTGAATAGAGTGTAAAACGTGATAAAAATAATTATATGGTAGTTAATTTATATGAATATACACTTTTAACTGAAAAAGAGCACAAATTTTATTTAAAAAAAAATGGAAAATATTTTGTGTGACGTCAATCATAATATTTTCGGATGTTCCAATATTGTACTTGCTATACTTCCCTATTTATTTACTATGATTGTAAGGTGATGGCTTTAAATTATGGACGTGGTAAAAAATGGTATTCAGGCATTGTTGTTTCACGGTTAGGGCAAAATGTTTATAATGTATTTATTGGAAACGTCTGGAAACGTCACAATCATAAATTGCGTCTGCCGCGTCGTACCATAAAATTATCTTTATTATACATAAATTTAAATCCCACCTGTATAAATTACGACGAAAGAGCTTAACTAAAAATGACCAACCAAGTTGTCAAAGTTGTTCCTTAGATATTTTCCATTTTCCATACCAGGAGAAATAAAAGCGAGTCATGTTCCACACTTATTCCATTGTCATAAGTCTGAGACGTAATAAAAGCGGGGTATGCCTGTTTATATAACTATTTGATTTACCGAAAAAAAATTAAGATATTGATTTGGTACTAATTTACTCATGAAAATAAAGATAAGAAAATCAAGCATTTGCCCATAATCTCTTCGAATAGTGACTTTGTTCATGGCGCCACTTTTCTTTCTGACTGCTTCTTCCAGTCCCTTGTATTTAATTTAATCTTAACGTCAGCGATATGGCCTTTGGTTCCGAAGCAGACGTTAAACCCTTTCAAAGTTAATTATTAGTGAAATTGTTTAAAATTTCAATAGCAAAATCTTGATGTAATTTCAGAAAATTTAATTGGAAAAGAAAACACCGAAAAAAATACAAACATTTTTCTGATATCCTAAATGAGAATTTAACTTTATGAAGCATGCTACAATAACTGGGAATAACCTGATAAAAGGTAACTATACCGGTTATATTTCAGAACAACCTACTTTGTAAGCCACCAGCACAGTTTTCCCCACTTTTTGTTTGTTTTCATTTATTGGAAGTTGGTAGAGTTTTGCCCCGGGGCTCACATGTGACTATACTGAAGAAGAAGTAGCCTGACTCCTCGCTTGAGTCAAGGCTGGTAAAACTCCAATGGAGTCTTTTTCTCCATTGACTCTACCTGAGTCAATCTGACTATGAATTAGGATTATGACTCTCGTTTTTGAGTAAAATATTAGGATGAGTCGAATTGTCTCACAATTTTGAGCTGGTCTGGCACGAATCAATTTGAATCTAATTTTTTCCCAGTGATATATAAAGTAGTATGCATTTTACAAACCTCCATAAACTGATAAAGCAACATATATATAAACTATAGTCATAATTTACAGCTATACAATGTATTATTTTTGGATCTCTTTTAATTTTGTTGTATAGTTATATTTTATTTATTATCATTTGTTCATTATTCATTTTTTATCATAAAATATCGTATAAACAATAAATGAATATAAATTCCTTTTTTATTTTGACTGAAACATAATATATGTATATACTCAGTTTTACAGACGATATACAACGTTTAGCGATACGTTTTCAGTTATATACCGCTAAAATAGTTTAGTTTCAATCGATATAAAAAGGGACAGGTGGAATAAAATTGAGTACCTAGATTAATTATATTCACGAGAATAAAAACTTTACAAAAGTTATAATAATTTTGAGTGTGTAAGAGGATATCTGAGTGAGTGAGTGGGAGTGAGGGTAGAGTGAGTGAGTGGGAGTGAGGGTAGAGTGAGTGGGAGAGTTGAAGCATGTAAAACAATACAGTAAATATGAATATGAATTTTAATAGGCAGTAGATATAACACCAATTAAAAGAAAGAAACATTATTATAATATTAGTAATAAATTTAAAGTATGCAAAGAATAACATTCCAGACATGAGTATTACTTATCTAACACTTTGTAATAGACTATACCTGAGGACATATAAAATATCTAACATCTAAGAATGGTATTACAAGTTACTGTAACTTACCAATATACTGGAATAAAGTTGTACGAAGTAGTGTGTTGGAAGAAATAAGATTCGAACTCTAGAAGTAGGTCTTTAAATAGTGACCAAACAAACGGTAACTCATAGGACAAATATGAAATTTTTCAGAATTCAAAATTTTTATTAAAAATGTTTCCTTACCGTACGAACGGAGATCAGGGAAAATGTCTCCGTTGAATACTATTTTTGTAAATGTTTATTACAGGTATTATTAAAAGAAAAATAATGGCCCAGATAAGCTGAAGCTTCTAGGGCATCAAAAGAACAAGCTTAACATAATTAAAGTATACAAGATGTTGAAACAGGTAAATTAGCTATAATTTTTCAACTTAAACTTCTTAAGATTACTCTTGAACCTACCTACAGAAGACACTTGCTTTAAATTAGCATGCAGTTCATTCCAGAACTTTATCTATAGAACATTGGGATTTAGATTTAGAGAATCACGGTAGAATTAGATTATAGCAGTTGCAAGTAGAATATTGATGTTGGTCAGAGTGAAATACAATTGTATTTAGTAGATTTGCATCAAAACCCAGGTAGAAAGTACGCACGTACTTAGACAATGCAGATAAGTTATTTTTAGGATTTTATTGTTGGCAAAGTATTCTTCTGTATGATCGGCAAAGTTTAAACTATTCATAGCTCGTATTGCTTTTTTCTGAAGTATAATGAGTTTGTTCTTATAGGTGTTAGCTGACAGCTGTATTAAAACATATTTAGATTCCGTACATTAGATGAGATTGAATTAAGGAAAAGTACAGTGATTTAAGTACCGACAATGGTATAATTCTGATGATTTCATTTAACAAACATATAGATGCATCTAAATGACCAATCTTACATTGTTTTCATGAGAAAATTAGTACCAAATCAATATCTTTATTTTTTTTCGGTATATCAAGTAGTTATATAAACAGGCCTACCCCGCAATTATTACGTCTCAGACTTATGACAATCGAATAAGTGTGGAACATGACTCGCTTTTATTTCTCCTGGAATGGAAAATATCTAAGGAATAACTTTGACAACTTGGTTGGTCGTTTTTAGTTAAGCTCTTTCGTCGTAATTTATACAGGTGAGATGCATCTATATGAATCAGTTCGTTGTTTCGTTTTACTAGTGGGTTGTATGTATCCCATTTTCAGGAACACAGGTTACTTAGGGTACACATATATGTACCACATCAAATATTCACAACATTGAATAAACACATTTGCCGACGATCTAAGTTCATCCATTAGTACTCAAATCTTCCGAAAAATCAATTAAAATATTTCTCAATTCGGCAGAAAAAATTCGGCGTCGAAAGGGTTAATATTTGAGAATTTATGAGGTACAAAGGTTAATAATCTTTATGATAAGCTTTAATTGGTTTCTACTTATTTTGAAAACAAGTTTGATCGATGTTTGTGAAATATCGAGAATTTACTGAGGCATTTATGATTATTAGGTTGGTTTTAGCTTACTAATTCTCTGAGTTAACTTCGAAAGTTTGTGAATAAGAAACAAAAATATAAACATGCTTCCTGACCATTACACTCTATTGATCAGGTTGCTTAATATTACTTACTAACACATAAGAAAATCGTAAAATTGATATTGTTAAAGACAAAGAAAATCTAAATTTAACAATGAAAACTTAAATCAATAGATTGAAAATACTTGAATTGATTCAACACTCATATTTACTTAAGCTAGTAATTAAAATGTATTTATTTTATTTACTTTGAGAATAATGAATTAAGCTAGAGTGATTACAAATCGGATATTATCGTCAAATATCGTTATATAGGTCATATTATCGTCGAGGAATTTTTGTCAGGAACGTCCGACGAAAGACTATGTTTTAAAATTATGATAATAACGATTGAATTATTTATCGTCGTTGATAGATGATCCTTTTATCATCGATTTTTATCGTGCACCGATAGCAAGCCTACTATCAGTGATTATAATTTCCCATTTTTTTTTCGAAAATTGGTATAAATTTTTTTCAGTTTTCAAGTTCTGGTATATCTTGATTAAAATATATGAACTCTTAAAAAGTGATTGTCTAGAATAATGTTTTTCATCAATTTAGATTACTTTTTAATTAAATAATTTGATTATTATTACAAGATGGCGACTAGGTACAGCCTAGTTTCAAAAGTAACTGAAAGATTTTAGTTGTAGGTTGATATCTTATATTTCACTAACTATTAAAAGCTCTATACAATGTTGAAAGCATATTTATGAAAACATTGATTTTCAGGAAACATTTATAACATATAAATCACATGTTAATTTTAATATGTTTAATTAAACAATGAAACATAGTAATTAAAATACATAGAATATTATGATACAAAATTATTAGGAATTCAAAATATATAAATTCATAGTTCTAGGTGAATTGCTCTAAAACAATTGCTCGAACGAACAATTGATCGAATGAACAATTGCTCGAATGAACAATTGCTCGAATGAACAATTGCTCGAATGAAAAATTGCTCGAACGAACAATTGATCGAATGAACAATTGCTCGAATGAACAATTGCTCGAATGAAAAATTGCTCGAACGAACAATTGCTCGAATGAACAATTGCTCGAATGAACAATTGCTCGAATTATAAAATTGCTCGAATGAACAATTGCTCGAATGAACAATTGCTCGAATGAACAATTGCTCGAATGAACAATTGCTCGAATTATAAAATTGGACACAGTTTTCAAAACTATAAAAGTCAGTCATTAATGAAGTGGAGTTGCACCTAATCATCCTTGTTTCTTTTTAGTCATTGATAATAACTTTGTCAATTTGCTCATAGCTGTTTTCTATTAATTAACTGTTTTTAAATCTTACTCTTCCTGTTTTTTCTTATTTTTTCCTAGAGACTGTTTGTATCATCTCGTTTGTAACATGTGAATGGGTATCACGTGGTGAAGTGGAACTGTAAATGTTGTTTTTATCATAAAACCCAAATAATTTTGTAGATATCTTCAACTAGCCTATTTTTATGTGGCACTTCAATAGGTGAAATAACTCGAAGTTATGGCAGAGCTTGTAAAGTTTCAGTATATTTACGTTTACTATTTAATTAATGGTTGAGTTGATAGTTACTGGTTATTTGAAAACAGTTATAGTTGTGGGTGTAGTGTATTTGCATATTTAGGCTTTTTTGGTGATCTTTTTACTATATCACCTTACGGTTATGCGGAGTATAGATTTTCTGACATACTGTGATAAGCTATCTTCTTTTCTGATCGATTTTTTCAGTCCCTTGTACTTAATTTCCTTTTGACATCAGCTATATGGCCTTTGGTAAAAGTTAACTCTTACTAATTAAAGTTAGCACGACCTCTGTTAATCGTGCCACCTGTTTATTTTATTTTTTCCCTACTCTACCTAATCTCCATGTCTTGTTGACTCTTCCTCTTCTACCATATTCGAGCAATTGATCATTCGATCAATTGATCATTCGATCAATTGATCATTCGATCAATTGATCATTCGAGCAATTGATTATTCGAGCAATTGATCATTCGAGCAATTGATCATTTGAGCAATTGATCATTTGAGCAATTGATAATTCGAGCAATTGATCATTCGAGCAATTGATCATTCGAGCAATTGATCATTCGAGCAATTGTGCATTCGAGCAATTGTTTTTCGAACAATTGTTTTCGAGCAATTGTACAGGATACCTAAATTCATAGTGTCATTATTTCCGTATTGTATTCTGGTTGTATTGATAAACCATAACACAAACACGAACAAATTCGTTGCCTCATTTTATAAAATATTTATACATTATAACAATTTGGATTGACTGTAAATAGATATTGTATGAATGTTCTTCACCGTAAGAGTTCATCCCTAGTGGAATATTTTTTGTATTGACTGTAAATAGATATTGTATGAATGTTCTTCACCGTAAGAGTTCATCCCTAGTGGAATATTTTTTGTATTGACTGTAAATAGATATTTTGTTGGTGGATATTACCACCAATTACAAACTGGGTCACCATCTCTCTGCAGATTATACAGAGTTACCTTCTGAGTTATGAAGTATTGGTTTCTTCATAACGCAGAGCCACTTCATAATTCGTGTGCAGTGCAGTTTTCTATGAGTAAAATCATAGAGAATTCTGGTCATTGAGGGATAATTATGACAAATATTATTTTTATTTGGATGTGCACTAATTTTTATTCAAAATTGCGGCAATGAAACAAATATTAGGTAAATGTTGTGGGAAATCAATATAGCAACTCATTATTGTACAAAAAATAATATATTTAAATCATTAACAAAATATACACATCATTTAAATCTCAAACAATACAGAAAACACAGATTATACTCAATATAACCGATTTATTGATAACCTAAACTTTATATAAATCTGTATAGTAAATCTTTACCTTCCTGATTTACATTTTCATATATAATACTCTATTATAGGATAATACACAATTATAGGTAGTATCCTATAGTTGGGTATTATCCTATAATAGAGTATCATCCTATAATTGGGTATTATCCTATAATATAGTATTATTCTATAATTGGGTATTATCCTATAATAAAGTATTATCTTATAATATGGTAGTGTCTGGTGGAGAAGATTGCAAAAACCCACTATTGGATTGAGGTTGTAATTTCATAAAAAAAACTTATATATTGTAATGGCTTGTCTTACCTGCATTTTTCATTGTCACTTCTGCAATATGACTTTCAATTCTGCCAATTCATTATTTACTTCTGCCAACTTGACTTGGAATCGGTATAGTTGTACCTCAAGAACTATCGTTTTCTATGATTTAAACAAAGAAAAGTACTTCATAACTCAGGATCATTTCATAATTCAGGTCCTTCATTTCTCGAGTGTTTCATAAAAAAAAACTTTAGGAGTTTTACTGTATTCATATTTTCTTAAGGAGACGAATTACTTTGGTTTAACCATTTCTTTAAATTGATAATTTTTTCAGTAACTTTCACATCATTTCTCTATCTCCCTCCTTCTTCAAAATAAGAGTAAGATCAGATGGCTTCTTTGCTCAGCTGGGTGTAGATCATAGGATCGCTAGAACCATCCAGGTACTCAAACCTCTTCTTGCAGTCCACTCTCCTCTCATCAAACTCTAGATCCAAAGCTGCCGAAACATCTTCAACTCTCATCCTCTTCACTTTGGCGTATTGAAAGGCACCAATTGCAAAGATAACAAAAAGAATACAGTGCATCTGAATAACTAGGATCAACTGTAGCCACATGACATCGTGGTGGTTGTCCGTGTGTTCTGAAAACAGGTACCTGTTGTCCATCAGGGAAATATTCATCAGGCAACATCCCTGGGAAGAAAGAGAAACATTGTGAGTTTGGAACAGAGTGATTATAGTTAAACTGAGTGATCGTGCATCACTATGCCTAAATAATTTCAAATACTTACAATGAGGACACAGCAAAAAGCCTTGGCTAGGGATATCACTGGGTTTTTTCTGTTGAACATTTCTAGAGCCGAGAATCCACTGGATACTAGAATGCTGTACACTAGATTCAAATGCAGCTGAATAATATTTTAGAATTAGTCAATAATAGCGCGCGCGCGAGAGAGAGAGAGAGAGAGAGAGATTTATAGAAGATTAAGCAAAGTTTAAAATAAATATTCGGTGGTATAATATATAGCTTCCTCTCAGATAAATTATAAATATCAGTTTGTAGCTAAGTTTTGTGTTTCAGTTTAAGATTTTAACTATCAAGTTTAAGAATCTCACCCTTTTTGTAAATGCTGAGCTGTGTTGCACATGCTGGTGTAAGATCATTGCGTTTGTGAACATAGTAATAGCTCCGACCATCATATCTGATCCATCAGGGACAGGAAACCTATAACCAAAGGATTTCAATGTTATTATTTAAGTTAGAGAAATGTATATACAGTTAATATTTGTTTGGTTCTCACTACAATAATGACTTGAATGTATCGAAACTCACTTGTAGAATCGGAAAATCTCCACTGTTGCGTTTATTCCGAATGCCACGTAGATTAATGTATGGCTGGTGTAGCACATAGGAGTGAATGTGTGCAACTCAACTGAAAAAAGCATGGTCAAATTACCTGTTGATTTACTATTACTAAATCATAGAATGGAATGATCATCCGAATTCAATCCTGGAAGAATTCAATCCTAGAAAAGATTAGAATGTTAACTTAAAATTTCGTAAGAAATTTTCTAAATTTGTAGAACTAAGGTTATATAACAAATCAAAATAAACAGAAAGGAAATGGATCAAATATTGCAAATTTATCCAGGACACATAAGTTAATCAGGGTACATAAGAAATAACCAATTTTACATTCGTTTCTTATGAATAAAATAATCTAACGCACCTGTGTTAACTTACAGTCCATATACTACAAAATATTAGCAATAATATATGTCATTAAAAAAAAATATACCTATATGTAATTCTTCAACCTTTCTTTATCTTAATAAGATAAATCTGTTGCTGACATTGAATTGCATACTCACATATGAAAGAGGAAAGGGTGAACAAGAGGCAAGTTATGGCCAATATTGGTACGCTAGGCAAGCTCCAAAATGGGTAGAAGACTAAACTTTTGAACTGACGGCCGCCATCTTTGTTAGTCTTGGACTCCCGAAGACAAAGATAATACCTTCTGAATATACAATATGTTAACCACAGCCCTAGATAGATTAGAAATATTCCAGGTGTAGCATGTCCGATTGCGTCACGAAATGGAGTGTAGATACAAGCTTTAGTCATCTTGAGTTATGTCTTGATCTGATCAACTATTTCGACTATAATGTCTGAAATTATAAAATTTTATTATAAAATTTTCTCAATGTTTACTATACTTAACAATAACAAATTATAAATGTTACGCCTCAAAGGTCCTCTCCAGGTTACGGGAAAAAATGAGTTTATTACTTAATATTATAGAACTAAGGTCTACGATCGTTATTACGCAAACCGCATACAATTCGGTTCAGTATTTATTTTATTATTTGCTTTTAAAGTTTTTTAATACTCTGTGAGCAATAATCGAGCGAATCTCCAACCTGACGCTGAGAAAGAAGATTGTACACTCTTTGTTTTGATTATAAATTTTGATTTTTAAACAAACAATGCTATTTTGGCCTTCTTTTAAGATATTACCTGTTACTAAAAGTATATAAACGTTTCTATATAAGTTTATTCAAATTTAAACCTTAAAACGAATAATAAAGTGATTTATTAAACCAAATACCTAGTTGACAATCAAAACAAATGGTGTACATTCTTCTTCTTCAGACTGAAAATTAGAAAGTCGGAAGTAAAGTAGGTTTTGTAGAGTTTGGATTATAAAAATCTTTAAAAGCATATAAAATAAAAAATATGTTATCAAATTTTATGGGGTTTGCAGTAAAATGATAAGGAACATTAGCCTCGTTGATTTAAGCAGTAAAAAAAATTGCTTGGAGGGGACCTTTAACCCTAATGAGTTTGACGGGTGTTTTCTAAGCACATCCTTTTTGAATTACTTTATATCTTTCATGGGTGCTAGGACAATTGCCACCCGCGGATAATTGCCACCCACGGACAGTTGCCACCCGGACAATTGCCACCCCCGGACAATTGCCACCCAAATAATTAATATCAGGCCACTTAACTTTAAATATGGTGATAAAATATGTATATTATTGTTGTACGATTGATTATTAATTATATACATTATAAGATAAAACAAATATTATTCGGTTTCTGAATGTGCTTTTCAAATCTTATATTTTTTAAATCTTATGTTATTGAATACTTTATACCACTTCTTTAGAACGATTCAAAACTGTTTAATTCTCTTCGTCTATAACATTTTATGGATTTAGGATTTTAAAAACATATTGTCACAACCCTAATTATATTGTCAGGATTCTTAACTTGTAAATTATATTACTGTGTAGTAATATAAATACCTATTGTTTTTCCTTTAGCAAATAATTATAAATGAAGACCTATTCCGGGCGAGATATTTTAATTCTATTAATGGAATATTGTCTGCCCCAGAAATTTGGTTTACTAATGACTATATCACTGACATCAAAAGGAAATTAAATACAAGGGACTTGAAGAAGCAGTCAGAAAGGAAAGTGGCTCCATGAACAAAGTCATCTACCACCGTGGGTGACAATGCTCATGGATGCAGAAAAGCTACTCTGTGAATGCAGTCACTTAAAAAGGAAAATATTAAATGTGTAATGAATTTTTTTATCTTATAATGTATAGAAATAATAATTAATCGTACAAAAATAATATACATATTTCATCTCCATTTTTAAAGTTAAGTAGCCTGATAATAAATATTTGGGTGGCAATTGTCCGGAGGTGACAATTGTCCGGAGGTGGCAATTGTCCGGAGGTGGCAATTGTCCGGAAGTGGCAATTGTCCGGGTGGCAACTGACCGGGGGTGTCAATTGTCCACGGGTGGCAATTGTCCGTGGGTGGCAATTGTCCGGTCACGCTTTCATGTCATTCCTTTAAATTTGTCGGCCTTTCTTGACTTTGTTCCTACATTAATACCAAACATATTTTTGTATTTAAAAGTTAAAAATTATTTACTTATAGGCAATAATAAGCGTAAATTAATTGCAATGTTGTGACGTGTGGCAACATAGATATACGGCTAGGTACCCACTAAACACACTACAGTCCACGTTCTCATGGAGAAAAGACACATGCGCGAGCTGTGATTGGGTAACATTCCACCTAATCACAGCTCTGCTCTCTCAGTTGCCAATGTCTCATATACCTATGTATTTATTTCTCCTTAATTATATGTTCAATATTTTTACCTGAAATTTGGTATACATTAGTTTAGAGTATATACTAACAACTTGTAAAAATACAGTACCGTAGGTTTATAGATAAGCAATGTGTTTTTTTAAACACATAGTTGTAGTGATGCATGATCACTATCAAAATAGGTTTCTCATTCATTCTCATATTTAATCTTAGACTTCTAAATAATTCTCATTTTTCATTTCTTAATATTAGGTAGGTAGCTAAATTTGTCTTTTTTGTTATAAAATAATTTTCCTAAATAGTTTAAACATAATCAATTAATTCAACTTTATCATTTCACTATAATTTATCATTTTGTTATAAATATTATTGAGTCAATAATGTTTAGGAATTTGCTCTAGAATGTTCTAGTAAGTTCCTTCTGGAGCAAACCTTAAATGTATTGTATCTCCTAAACTAACTTATGTTCAAACTTTATATTTTGTAATTAGGTTCTTTTCTTTTTATTTATCATGATTTATATAATTTTAATTCTTAATTCCTTGTATTAACTAGAGCCATTTTTATAAATAGGTAGTTATAAACTTGTGTTATTGCGCATGCGCTAAGTTGTTTGTCAAGCATTCATATAAAAGGCTGTGATGCAATTGAGCCAAATCATTTCTAATCACTCATTACATAGAGCTACAGCCGGGAATCTCTCGGTAAGTTGTTGTCTTCTTTTAGTTTATTATGTTTAAATTAAGTATATAAATGTTGTTTATAATTCCTTTTTGGATTTAATGTAGGTAGGTTGCATTATCTTTTGTTTATATATTATTGATTAATAATATGTAGTCCCTAATTAATCTGTAATTCCTGTTCATATTACAGGCTGTGACTCTACCACTCACACATTTAATCTAATCTCATTTCATTTATATCTATATCTATTCTAAATATAGTATTCGTTCTATATAAATTTATTTAACCTACCTACCACCAAACTAAAACTAAACTATTATAGAACGGTGGCTTAACCACCCCTAAATAGTCAAACCTTCTGATACATTGTGAGCGCCAAACTCGTTGAGAGTAACAAACAATTGCAGATGAACAAGCAAATAAAATAACATTTTAATTAAATGGCAGAAGTTGTCAAAAAAAAAAAAAATTGCAAAAGGGAAACTAATACATGTAGAGGCCATTTAAATGAAAATTAAATAATTAAATATGAATTCGTATTTCAGATTATGAAATTATAAAGACAATTAATTCAACTAAATATCAATTTAGGTAGGAAAGATTAAATTTAAAATTAATATTTTACTTTTATTAAAATATACATATAAAATTAACTATTTTTTTAAACTGAAATACCAACAGCAATCAATATAAAGAAAAAAAAATTGGGGAAGTACAGTATTGTTTAGAAGAGAACACGGTTTGAAACCTATTTCGAGGAGCATAAGGTCATTCCTAGAGCTAACTCTGTTATTTTACTTACTAAAAGGCAGTGAATAAAAAGAAAAAAATTATAATGGTAGACAATATAATACAGGGTGCTTACACTTCTTCCTCGGAAATTATTTTGAAATAGAACAACTTCAGTGACATTTTGAGCTCATTGAAGTTTTCACTCTGAATATTCGTTCTTCGCTTGTTCATTGCATGGTTAAGACCCATTTCACACTTGCATTTTTAACAGCGCGGAAAAAAGCTCTTCTTAAAATGTGTTTACACTTGCGTTTTTTTAATCGTTGATGAAAAATCACATTAAATTTTTACTTCAACGATGAAAAAAATGCATATGTGAACACATTTTAGGAAGAGCTTTTTTCCGCGCTGTTAAAAATGCAAGTGTGAAGCGGGCCTTAACCATGCAATGAACAAGCGAAGAACGAATATTCATAGTGAAAACTTCGATGAGATCAAAATGTAACTGAAGTTGTTCTATTTCAAAATACTTTCCAAGGAAGAAGTGTAAGTACCCTGTATTAAAATGTCTACCATTATCATTTTTTTCTTTTTATTCACTGCCTTTTAGTAAGTAAAATCACAGAGTTAGATCTAAGAATATCCTTCACGCAATGACAAAAATAGTCACCCTCACTCTTTGCTTACCTGTTCTTAAACTATGTCAATCATTTAAAAAAAGTTTTTACCTGTTAATAGTACAATAAGAGGCGGTGAAAAAAAGCCCAAGATACAATTTTTCCGTTTTTTGGTTAACGATGTACAAGTATTTAAAAAAGAGGTAACATTTTTGTGGCCCATACTGTATGTTTATATGTCTGTCTGTCTGTCTGTCTGTTGGTTGGTTGAAAAAAAAAAAAAAAAATACAATGAAGATGGGACTCAATGAATAAAAAATTGTCAGCATAACAAAAATCCGGTTGAAATTGATTCGAATAAAAAAATAGAAATCCGGATAAAATAAATCCTGAAAACATAAACATTCGGAAAAGCATAAAATCCGAAAAAAATATATGGAAAAACAGAAAAAGGATATTTAAAAAAAAAATATAAATAGAAAATAATGAAAATAAATAAATTAAATATAATGTGTTTATAGTTACTGACTTTAAAAAGTAAATTATTTAGTTAGAAAAATTACAGACTTGTTTTGATAAATAATGTATTTAGAAAAGTATCTGTTTCTTGGGCGCATTTGAAAATAATGGTAATATACAAATAATGGTAATATACAAATAATGGAAATATACAAATAATGGTAATATACAAATAATGGTAATATACAAATAATGGTAATATGCAAATAATGGTAATATACAAATAATGGAAATATACAAATAATGGAAATATACAAATAATGGTAATATACAAATAATGGAAATATACAAATAATGGTAATATACAAATAATGGTAATATACAAATAATGGAAATATACAAATAATGGTAATATGCAAATAATGGTAATATACAAATAATGGTAATATACAAATAATGGTAATATACAAATAATGGTAATATGCAAATAATGGTAATATACAAATAATGGAAATATACAAATAATGGAAATATACAAATAATGGTAATATGCAAATAATGGTAATATACAAATAATGGAAATATACAAATAATGGTAATATACAAATAATGGTAATATACAAATAATGGTAATATGCAAATAATGGTAATATACAAATAATGGTAATATACAAATAATGGTAATATACAAATAATGGTAATATACAAATAATGGTAATATACAAATAATGGTAATATACAAATAATGGTAATATACAAATAATGGTAATATGCAAATAATGGTAATATACAAATAATGGTAATATACAAATAATGGTAATATACAAATAATGGTAATATACAAATAATGGTAATATACAAATAATGGAAATATAATTATATCTCGGATACGTGTTGTTATTTAATGATCCTAACTTTACGAGAACACCTTTCTTTGATGACGAAGATGCACGTATTTTGTATAATCAGAACTGGATTTGGAGAAACCTGGATTCGAATGAAAAGGCAATTAAATTCCTATCAACAACAATCCTATCACGTCAACAATCCAGAAATGAAAATTTGTTCCATTAACGTCGCGTAACATGGATATATATGAAATGTGTTTAAAAATAATATCTTCAGAGTGAAAAACGCTGTTCAAAAACACTCGTGTGAAACTGCCCTAAAGGATGTATTGCAATCTTCTATCAAATAAATTATTCAATTTTACAATGCTGATTTGTTCAAGGATATTGTCATTATCATTATTTTATTATTATAGTATTTTCATATGGGCCCAGAAAACAGAAACTTTTCTAAATACATTATTCAATGTAACAAGTCTTTATTTCTTCTAAATAAATAATTTAATTTTAAAATTTAGTGAGGAGGATACCATTATATTTTATTACTTTATTTTAATTATTTGCAAATGATCCCAGCAAACGGAAGATCCTTTTATTTGAATGATACAAAAAAAAAAATCGGATGAAAAAAAAAAAAAAAAAAATTGGATGAACAAAAAAGAAATATTGAAAAAAAATTGGATAATTGAAATCCGTTTAAAAAATATGGATTAAAAAAAAATTTGATACATTTTTCCGAATAATTTTAAAAAGGAAAAAAGCTTAGTCTTTCATTTCTAATGAATAGTTCATTTTCAATATTTGATTAAATAGATGTACAATTTTTTGAAAGAATACTGTAAATAACTAACATTTCCAAAAGTTCATTAAAAATATTTAATTTTCCGCGAGTGGTGTATCTTATTGTAGTATAATATCTTTGCTACATTTAAATGGGATAAACTATATCTCGATTAACATAATTATTATCTATTGAATTTTAACAGAAATTACAATTAATATATGTGATTAATAAAAAAAAAGTGTGATAATAGAATTTCTTGAAAATTTAAATCTCGGAAATTTGAAGGTACCATACATAAATGAATTCTAAAAGAGGAAGACAGTGAAATATTTTCTGGGAATCATTTTTGAAAAAAAAAATTAAAAACTCTAACTTCAAATAAGTTAAAATAGAAATATACATCATAGCAACATGATATAATTTTAAATCTAAATTCAGCAACACTTTAGAACCATCTTCCACGAACATCGGCACAAGACTAAGAAATAGTTCCATAGAAATCAGTCATATTGGATTACAGATGCTGGAATAAAACTCTTCAAATTCATGGTTCTAAAAACAGACAAAAAATGTTTCCCCGGACATTCGCCTGATGTATCTCTATAATCAGACAGTATAAAGTACAAAAAAATCCAAGGATTTTTTTTTCGATGGACATTTTGATATTTGTTTATTTATTACCACAATAGGCCCTTATAAATATGACTGTGACCGAGAAAACACAGACACTAAAGAACATATAAGTACATTCATTGATTCAATAAAAAAAAAAAACGGTAAGTAAAAAAAAATCACATACAGTATCAGAAAGACAGAACTACAATTTTTTTTTAAAGACAATATTTTTCCATTAAAAACAATCGTTATGTCATTCCATATCTTAACACCAGTATGCTTTTTTGAAAACTTAGACATGGTTTTCCTAAATCTAGGTATAACATAATTATCTCTATTATCTTGTAAAATGATCATGAGCTTGCTGAAAAGTTACAAACATCAAACAATTCAGAATTAAAACGGACAATAACCCATGTTTTGTAAGAAATCACCACCACTATGTTCCACAAAACTAAGTCTATATATCATATGTATGTATCTAATTGATTTCCCTTGCTAAATACTAATTTTATTTATATCATTATATAATGATAATTACTTATTTCTACAATACCCTTACAGTATGTCCTGGATAGTAGCTGGGCAACTTCTCTCCGGTTACTAAATATTAGTAATATTCACATAAGTAAGAGCCCTTAACCACATAAACTGTTCTAGGGCAACCTATACATAAAATAAGATTAATGTTAATATATTTCACAGGAAAATTAAATATAGGCATCTGAGTTATATTTAAAATTATCTTAAAAACCTATTTTATTGTAATTGGTATTTACAATTCGCGGATACCAATTAAATACTAATTAATATACATATTTTTTTTATCATTTGGCTATTATCCTATAATATGAATATATTGATATATATATATCATCCGATATAAAAAAATATAATCGGATTGATTTGTTATCTGGATTTTTATTTTGAATATTCGGATTATGTGGTTATGTGGTAATAGCTCATCTGTATTTATCTAGTTAATTCGAGGATAATAATTTTTTAGTTGACATTGACCCTGATGATAATCTTTTCAATAGTTATTACCAGTCTATCAATATGGATAACCAGTCTAATTTCTACTCAATCTGTAATTTTAATAAGAACTATTCAATCCATCTTGAATCATTTTCTTTGTGTAACTACAATATTCGCAGTTACAATTCAAATTCAGATGAATTTTTAGCTTTGTTGGATACTCTTGCTCTAAAATTTAGTATTATCGTGTTGACGGAAACTAGATTTGCCCGAGGCCAAGGGCGGGGCATTGATGGGTATGTTGGTTACCATTGTGGGCGTGAGGTTGGTGGGGGGGGGTGGAGTCTCAATTTATTGTGACGATTCACTGTCAGCTAAATGCTAATCTCAACTATCATTGGTCAATAGTCACTTGGAGTTGTGTGTTATCAGAATTGAACTGAATAAACGAATTGTAATTATTGTAGCTGTTTATCGCCCACCCAGTGGCTCAATAGATTTATTTAATGAAGCAATTTTGTCAGTACTTTCTAGTAGAGATGTTTGTGGTCATGAAATTATCCTGACGGGTGATATTAATATTGATCTGTTAAAATACGAGTCGGGATCTGTAGGTATTAGGGACTTTGTTTATAATATGTTTTCTTTAAATTTTTTGCCTTTTATAACAAAGCCCACTAGGTTCCCCACTGGAAACCAAATGGGCTGCCCTTCGCTTCTTGACCATGTATGGTATAATCGTTGTGGTAATCTTAACTCTGGAGTAATTGTATTTGAAAAGACTGATCACTTTCCTGTTTTCTTCATATTGAGTGATTTGAATGTAGTGAAGCAACAGTTTGAGAAGATTAGTTTTAGGGATCATTCCTCTGTAAATATTGATAAATTTATTCGCGAATGTGGCGTGTTAGATTGGGGAGTTCGTCATCATAATGTAAATATTAGTACAGGGAAATTTTGTAAAATTGTTGATGACTTGTATTGTAAGCATTTTCCAATTAGAATCAAATATTTATCTCATAAAAGACTTAAAAAACCTTGGTTATCCTCTGCATTACTGAAGTCTATAAAAATGAAATCCCGTTATTATAAAGAACTCAAGTTGAATGTAATTACGGAAGCATTCTACAAAAAATATAGAAATACACTTACTAATGTAATTAGGAGAGCCAAACAGAACTACTATCATGACGCATTTGGTAAAGCTACTACTGATGCAAGAAAAACTTGGAAACTAATAAAAAATCTTACTCGGGACAAACAGTTGAATAGAAATATTTCATCCATTTCTGTCAATAATTGTGATATTACCAACCATGTAGATATTGCTGAGTGCTTTAATGATCATTTTTGTAATGTACCTAATGTAGTTGAATCTACAATCTCTCCTGCTACAGGCAATCCCACTGATAATATACAACTTAGCATCATCAATTCATTGTTCTTCTCTCCTGTATCATCTGGCGAAATATTCAATATTATCCTTTCTCTCAAAAATTCAACATATGGTAAAAATAGTATTTCAACTAAAATGTTTAAATTGATTGCAAAGTATGTATCTACACCTTTATCTACTATTGTTAACAATTCAATAAATACTGCTACCTTTCCTGACATTTTGAAAATAGCTACTGTTATACCGGTACATAAATCGGGGTCTAGTCCAGATGTAAATAACTATAGACCTATCTCGATTTTGCCACTAGTAAGCAAGGTCTTTGAGAAATGTATCTGTAGTAGGTTGTCCTCATTCCTATTGAAACATAAAATTTTATCCTATGCTCAGTTTGGTTTTCAGAAGGGAAAAAGTACTGCGGATGCTCTTCTTCATCTCATTGATCATATATTTGCTGCCTTGAATAATCGGCAGCATGTTGTTGGGGTCTCTGTTGACTTCAAGAAGGCTTTCGACACTGTAAACCACAAGATACTTCTAAACAAATTATTCAAGTACGGCATAAGAGGACTCCCTTTGGACTGGTTTAGGAGCTACCTAGAGCGTAGAATGCAGTGTGTACGAATTGGCTCTGATTTGTCTGGTTATAGGTCAATAAATTGTCGCATTCCGCAAGGTAGTATCCTCGGTCCTGTATTGTTCTTAATTTATATCAATGACTTGCCAAATATGTCAAATTCTTCTCATTATACTCTTTTTGCTGATGATACTACGCTTGCCTGTGTTGATGAAAACTATAGTAATTTAGTATGTAAAACCAACCATAATCTTGCATCATTGTACACCTGGACTAGAAATAATAGACTTGCTTTAAATACTAGTAAAACCTCTCTCATGTTGTTCACAAATCGTAAATCTGATGTAATCACTCCTCTTGTTGTAAAAATTGATGACGATCTTATAGATTTTGTTCCCACGGTGAAATTTTTAGGCATAATTCTTGACTGTAATCTAAATTTTTCTGATCATGTTAATGTTATATGTTGCAAATTATCCAAGACTACTGGTATTATTTTTTATATTCATAGTTTTGTTCCTAGATCCGTGTTAATTAATATTTATTATAGTTTAGTGTACCCTTATCTTATATATGGTGTCCTGATATGGGGGGGAGCTGCCAGTGTACACTTACGTCCTTTAGTTTTGCTACAAAAAAGAATTATTAGAATTTTAACGTCATCTGACTTTTACGCTCACACTTCTCCTTTATTCAAGGAAACCAGAATTTTACCTGTTGGAGACATCTACAAATTTTTATTAGCTATCCATATGTTCAAACTTAATTCAGATAACCTTTTAACCTTTCCCAATCACTCCTACAATACTAGGTCTCGTCACTTAGCAGTTCCTTCCTTCCAGAGACTTACCACTTCGCAAAAATCTACTCATTTCAATGGTCCATTACTCTGGAATTCAATCCCATCCAATATTAGAAATATCCAGACTTTAAAATCTTTTAAAACATCCTATAAACAATTTTTATTGGACCAATTGGGCTGAATCTTTTCTTTTAAAATAATTTCCTTTTAATTTTTCATCATGTGCATTTATGTTTGTTTTCTCACCAATTAGTTTTTCTTTTTTGTCAATATGTGTTATGTATTTTTTTACTCACCAACCGATAATTAGAATTTGATTTTATATTTTTTGAATTCTGCCTGAAAAGGGAAACCTTCGTATAGGCTTGAATTAATTTTTTTCCTTTTAAATGTATATTGAATTAGGTAATCACTGATAAATTGTTCTGAATTTTATTTCAATAAAGAATTTCAATTTCAATTTAAATTTATTTGAAGGTTTTAAATAAAACAAATGCATTTTTAAATGTAATTATTAGGATGTTTTATATGTAATTACGTATTTTTTAATTAACTCGGAATTTTAGTATTCCCGGTTTTTTGTACAATGAATTTTTTTCATATACTGGATTTTTTAATTTCGGATAATTTTTTGTTATATACATTTTTTATTAAATTTTCGCATTTTTTGTATCCCAGATTTTTTGTTATAAGGAATTTTTTTTCACATTTTTTTTGTTATACGGATTTATTTTGAAATAGATTTTTTTAAATTATCCTGAGTTTTATATATGTTTTCTGTTTTTTATCTCTGATTTTTTTTTTGTAGTTCTGATTTTTTTTTAATTTTGGATTTTATGTAATTTCCATTTATTTGTCATATCGGATTATTTTGTAGTTTTCAATTTCTTTTGTAATATCTATTTTTTTGTAATCTCGGATTTTTCGTATCTCGAATTTTTTCGCATCACGATTATTTTGTTATTTTTGTAACCCGAATTTTTCTTTTATCTTATTTTCTGTTATATGGACAATATTATTAGTTTGGTCATGGAATTAAACTTTTTAATAAGGGATCTTTCTCATTACAATACTTATGAATTGTAGAACATCGAAATTTGATATATGAAATCACATTCGGAATCTTATATGTTCATGGTAAAAATCACATTTTCTTCATAAAAAATGAGATATGGAAGAAAACGTGATTTTAGGGGGTGGTGCGATAAAATCTATTCTTCCTTTAATTTTTATCATACAGCAAAACCTCGTAGTAGACCAGCCTCCAAGTAGACAAACCTCCTATTAGACCAAACAAATTTTGAAACTGTACTGGAAAAAACCTCCTACTAGACAAAACACAATTTTTGTCATCTGAGAGTTATGCTAGTGTAAATATTACAAGGAGTAATAATTACAATAATGTTTTAAAGAATGATTTTGTAAAGAATTTGAATTATATTTATTTATGCTGTTTTTAGGATAAAACATAAGGCAGCATCAGTTTCAGATTTAATGGTAGAGTCTGTGCTAATAGAAATTGATGTCAAAAGTTATAGAAAACAAGATACAGTGAAAACTATTATAATTTCATAAAATGATAATTTAATTGAAAAAATATTATATCAATATATTTTATTATATCAAAATTCATGATTTTTTTTGGACTGATCGTTCTGAAATGTAACTTCGCAAAGTAAACACATTTTATTAGTGGAACTTTTTCGATTTTTTCTTTAGTTTTCGAAAAAAATGTAGTTTTTCAAATTTCATTTTTTTTACAAATTTCAAAAGATGAGAAGTGTATGAGTGTATATGCTAGAATGAAAACGAAGATAGTTTTGGAATCCTTGGAACATTTAGAATAAATCTATTGAAGGGTTTTTTTCAAATTTCTATCCTGTCTTATTTATCAGCATTTTTTGATGACTAACTAAAATTAAAAAAAAAATCCAAAATTTTCGATTTTGAACTGCGATAAAAAGAAAACGAGGAAGAAATTTGAAAAAATCCTTTGAAGATTAGTTATGAAAGTTCCAAGAATTCTAAAACTGTATTTGGTTTTCTTGTAGCGTGAAAAATCATTGACTTCTCGTGTTTTTTAGTTGGAAAATACACTATTTACAGGAGACTCAAAAACATGAAATAAGAAAGTGAAATGTCAATTTTCACGCTACAAGAAAAACAAAGACAGTTTTCGAATCCTTGGAACATTTCTAACAAATATAGATCGCTTTTTCAATTTCTTCCTCGTTTTCTTTTTATCACAGTTCAAAATCGAAAATTTTGGATTTTTGTTTGAGAATTTTAGTTAGTCATCAAAAAAATGTTTGAAGGATTCTAAAATTGTATTCGTTTTCATTCTAGCATATACATACATACACTCATACACTTATCGTGTTTTGAAATTGGTAAAAAAAATGAAAAATTGAAAAACTATCTTTTTTTTGAAAACCAAAGCAAAAATCGAAAAAGTTACCCGAATAAAATGCGTTTCTTTTGCAAAGGTACACATACTGTGAGAATTTCAGAATGATCAGTCTAAAAAATTTCAAAAAGTGAAATGGCCCATATTATGACATTTTTATATTGGTGTCCGGAAAACTGCCAAGCGGAAAACTGCCAGGCGGAAAACTGCCAGGCGGAAAACTGAAGAAGCGGAAAACTGCCAGGCGGAAATTAACTGCAAATCCTTTATTGGCAATATGTGTATTTCTTAACTTTTCTGAAATATTATTTAGTTACAAGCACATTTTAGTTCATAAAAAACGGCGTTAGCCCTTCGTTAAGGGATTATTCGGACATTCATTTTGACAGTAATAACTACATAGATATTGGATTACTTAATTAATATTGTAAGTATAATAATATTTCATCAAAACCACTTTATTAAATACTCAGTAAACCAAACTTCAGTACACATATGGATTTTATAATTACCATTTTTAACTGATTTAAAAGTCCAGTACAATTTAAAAACACGTTTGCAATACAGCCTTTGGTTCCAAAACAAACACAACACCCTGTGTACTGATTTGTAATTACTAGCTAATTAGATATTTTCACAATAATATAATTCTCAATAATAAAATAAATTAAGTGAATGTTAAATCAATTTATATGTATGTTAAATAGTTATTACATTTACATTTTTATTCTCTATGTCATTAACGCAACACATTCATTTTAACAATATTCATTTATGTGTAAAAACTATTATTAATTTATATGCAATCAAGTTCGATCAAGTGAAATTGTCAGAGAGTTAGGTAAGTAATAGCAATTTAATAATCATAAATGTTGGGTTTGAAATTCTTAATATTTCTCACGAAAATCAGTCGAAGACGTTTTATAATGAGTACAAATGAATATTAAAGCTTCAAGACTTGTTCAATTCTCAAATTATGAACACAAAACAAAATTATTAGACACTAAACCCGTTATGAACGGATAATGTAAAGATGCGATGCGTAATCAAAGAAATTGCACTCTGCCCGTAATTCAATTATTTCTTCGCTTTCTTCACTTAGTAATCTCTAAGAAAGGTATTAATTTTAAATTTTTATATTGTATTTGATTTATTTCTGTAATATTTATATAATAATGCATTTTTTATATTTTTTTAAATCAATTTGTGTACATTTAACTATGTGTATCAAATTTAAAAAAGTTACGATAAAAAAAAATTGGGGGAACGATACCCATAAGTGTTAAACCGTGACATTTTTTTTGCAACCAACCAACAGACAAATAACCATATAGACACTGTGTATTAATATGTATAGGGTGATGTCCCACATATATAATATGATGTTCTATCCCTAAATATAGATAGATACATTGTGTTTTCTCAAGTTTACTCTTTATATTTTTTGTGAGATGTATAATGAAATATAAAATAAGCTATTAAAATTTTACTCACAACCATATCAATGATAACTATATATTTACAGACTAATATAAAAATTTTAATTGTATTTACAACATTGAATATTGAAAATATTCTATCTTACATCACTGTATAATGTGTATATAATTTGTATGAAGCATGCATAGTATTCTAAGGAAGAAAGTTAAGGTGGAACTATAGAAGATTGAGAGACTGTCTCTTTTAATTTACAGTGTACTCGCTAACACCTATCGGCTATCAGTATACAGAATGGGGTTGTACTCTACTGTGGTGTTATTACTTCCCTATTCTGTATACTGTTCCTTTACCAGCCCTATAAGATGTTGTTACTTCCCTATTCTGTGTACTGTGTCTTTACCAGCCCTATAAGATGTTGTTACTTCCCTATTCTGTATACTGTTCCTTTACCAGCCCTATAAGATGTTGTTACTTCCCTATTCTGTATACTGTTCCTTTACCAGCCCTATAAGATGTTGTTACTTCTCTATTCTGTATACTGTTCCTTTACCAGCCCTATAAGATGTTGTTACTTCTCTATTCTGTATACTGTGCCTTTACCAGCCCTATAAGATGTTGTTACTTCTCTATTCTGTATACTGTTCCTTTACCAGCCCTATTAGATGTTGTTACTTCCCTATTCTGTATACTGTGTCTTTACCAGCCCTATAAGATGTTGTTACTTCCCTATTCTGTATACTGTGTCTTTACCAGCCTTATAAGATGTTGTTACTTCCCTATTCTGTATACTGTGTCTTTACCAGCCCTATTAGATGTTGTTACTTCCCTATTCTGTATATTGTGCCTTTACCAGCCCTATAAGATGTTATTACTTCCCTATTCTGTATACTGTGTCTTTACCAGCCCTATAAGATGTTGTTACTTCCCTATTCTGTATACTGTGTCTTTACCAGCCCTATTAGATGTTGTTACTTCCCTATTCTGTATACTGTGCCTTTACCAGCCCTATTAGATGTTGTTACTTCCCTATTCTGTATACTGTGCTCTTACCAGCCCTATAAGATGTTGTTACTTCCCTAATCTGTATACTGTGCCTTAACCAACCCTATTAGATGTTGTTACTTCCCTATTCTGTATATTGTGCCTTTACCAGCCTTATAAGATGTTGTTACTTCCCTATTCTGTATACTGTGCCTTTACCAGCCCTATAAGATGTTGTTACTTCCCTATTCTGTATACTGTACCTTTACCAGCCAGGTTAGATGTTTTCACTTTCTTCTTTTACTATATATGGTCACACCGCAATGACTTTTTTTTCTCATCAATGATCTGAGAAGATTTTTTCACTGGTGTTCTTACACTACCACACACTCCAATCTATAATGATTATATATATAGATACAGAGATGCATCTAGCGGGTGATTGGCGAACATTTTTTTTACTGTGTTTCAAAGCAGGTTTTTGAGGGAATGTTTACACACCGTCTTCTATAGCTGATTTCTAATGAAATATCACTCAGTGTTCTACTGAGGCTCACAGTAAAAGGTACTAAAGTGCTAGTGAATTAGAAAAGAATCTTGTGTGGTGCTTGTTAAAAAAAAAATAACTCTTGTGTTGATTTTCACTTTTAAAGAAAAATTAATAATATATATTTGATATAATTTATTTGTTATTTCAAAATTCTTGTAAGATGTTTTTTAATTTATTTAATATTGTAAATACAATAATTTTTTAGTTTTGATTCTCGAGAAAATATCTAAATCTATAAGAAAATTTTATATCTGCAAAAAGTTTTTGATGTAAATTCAATGGATAATAACTATTTTCTTGTCATTTACACTTTCTACAGCATCCCTATTATTTATAAATATTAGAATTAATATATTTTGTTTATAATTTCTTGGACTTGAATTAGAATTCTTATTCATTTTTTATTAAATGATCTAAATTTACAAATTTACTATCTGAAAATTTTTGATGACCAAAATGATTTTTCACAACCTATACTATTTAGAATTAAATTTTAATTGCTGGATCATTTGTTCCAGTATTAAAATTTACCATTGGCTTATAGTCTATTATTGCCAATAGTAAATATTCATGGTATACCCAGGATACAGTAACCTAAAGGGTATGGTAAATAGAAGACGACGCAAAAATAGGACGACACATATTGTGTTTGTGACCGAGCGGCTAATAATACCTCGTATTTGCATTTCATTATCGAGAAGTTTAAAGTCATTTTATAAGTGTTTCGTGTGATAAATAGTAGAAAAAGCAATCGAACCTAGAATTTAAATTAATGGATATAATTCAGGTGTGTTTATTTCGTACTCTTCTTTTACTTAAATCTATAAAAATAGGTAATAAGCTCTTAAAAAGATATTACCTAGGATCCTAAACCAGTGCTGGTTAATTGCTAAACTGTAGTTCCTATGAATAAAAATTGATAAATGAAATAATAGAAGTACAATTCAACCAATGCCTAGTTAGTAGTTGATAAGAAGAAAAAAAATTAGTAGTGACTAAGTTTAAATAGGTAGTCCCGGGTTCCAAAGTGTGGATAGAGTTGCCAGTTAACTGGAGACTTTCCAAGAATAAATCTAAATAAAATATCTAAATAATAAAAGTTTTATCTGTGGATATACTTCTATTATTAATACAATTATACGCAAAAAACTGAACCATAACGATTCAAAGTGAACTAGTTATTAACCAGAAAGCATATTACTCACGTAGCAATCAATGCAATTAAAAAATTTCTGGTCACAACGAGGTCACGTCACAGTGATTTAGATCTTCTGATTAACATACCCTTCATATTGTATAGTAATTATATCTTGCGTATATCATCTTAACTCTTTTAAATTTCAGATATCGGAATATTTTATCAGAAAAATCCAGCGATAAACTTTTAGTATATATCAAGACAAAACTTCAGGATGACAAAATCTTGCATCTACACTCCATTTCGTAGTGCAATCGGACATGCTACACCTGGAATATTTCTAATCTATCTAGGGCTGTGGTTAACATATTGTATATTCAGAAGGTATTTCCTTTGTCTTCGGGAGTCCAAGACTAACAAAGATGGCGGCCGTCAGTTCAAAAGTTTAGTCTTCTACCCATTTTGGAGCTTGCCTACCGTTCCAATATTGGCCATAACTTGCCTCTTGTTCACCCTCTCCTCTTTCATATGTGAGTATGCAATTTAATATCAACAACAGATTTATCTTATTAAGGCGAGTGGTAGGCTAAATTTGGAAAAAAAAATTTATTATTCACCTAAAACATACCTATAAGTGTGTACAATAAACTGTGGTCTGTAGCTTGGCTGTAGCGCGTGCACTGGGAGTGATAAGTGGAGGGGTGGCTAGAAGTATATATCCTTATCCTGGATCTAGGTCAATTGATCCCCGGTCAAGAGAGATTCCCGGTCATTTGATCCCCATACCATTTGATTCCCAGTCATAATTCAGTTTATATACCTAGTATTCATTTGTTATTGAAGTATATATTAATTACATAACATATAGTATATTAACTTGTTTAAAAATAACTGAGTAATAGGGATAAAAACAAGAAATTTAACCTCATCCATTCAAATAAGTAACAGTAAATGCTCTCAAATTTACATTCCGGCAACAAAAAATATTCAAAGATAAAATCAAATGTACAGGCATACCCAACTCTTATTACAACTCGCACAAATGACAAGTCAAATAAATCTGGAACATGTCACGTAATTATTTCTCCTGGTACAGAAACTAATCGAGGAGTAACTTTTGACGATTTTGTCGGTAGTTTTCAATTAATATTTTTTCCATAACTATTACAAACATTATTATTATGCTGGTGGGATAGACAAAGAAAATCTTATGGAAAATAATTAAAGTATACTATTTACCATAAAATAATCTTCAATCTATGCCATCTGCATGATCTGGATCATGCAGATCAATAGTTTCAACAAAAACAGCTTAACTGAAAGTTAGGAATATTCACTTAGCTTGCGAATGAACCAATCAACAGCTGGTGAATATTTCCTATCACATGTAAGATGTTTTCTGACTAGTTGTAAGAGAAAATTATTTATAAATAGAAAAATTAATTTGTTGTGGAAATTTTTCATATAACATATATAAATTTTATTATATAGATATTATTATATAAATAGTAGATATCATTTCTTTCTCCAGTTTTATTTATTCTTTACATAATATAAGCTCATTCTTTTATATAAATAAAGATTGTAATAAATTATCGTATGCCAAGTATATAAGCAAACAAAAAATATGACTGGGAATCAAATGACCAGGGACCAATTGACAGGGGATCAAATAGCCTTTTGGAAGACAGTACGATAAAGTAGTGGATACAACAAACGGTACTTTCTCTTCAATTCTTGGAATTTCTCAGAGAATCAAACCTAAAATGGTGAGGGATAACCGACTAGTACCAATATCCTTTTGGGATACAGTTTAGAAAGTGTTAAATATCTTATTTTAGACACATCTCTGATCTAACAGCAAATGATTTTATCTCTGCGAGGAAATCCATGCATGTATGTTTCAAAGCAAAAAACATGCAGGTTGTTTTGAAAAACAATCTCCTTTTTTTGCATTTAATTTTGGTGGTGATAGGGAAAATACTGGAGAAGATGATAGAACAGACCGTAAAAATAGCACGGCATAGTCTAGGCAACTGTGACTATTATTTTGAAGATAATATAGACTCCTAAATGATCTCTTTTTCAATGAATTGTGTCCCAATACTTTAGGTTAATTGGTTTATACAGTTCTTTTTTAATCACTCTGCATACCGCATATTTTTTTTATTTTATATTGTATTACAAAATTTAAATAAAATATTCTCTATATATACCTTAATTTTCGAAGTATTTTCTCTATTTAAAAGAATCAGGTGACGTTTATGATCCTGGTTTGGTTCTACACCACTATACAGTATACATAAATAGAATAGGAAGTAGGTTATCTCCCCATACTTTCTGAGTTACCCTAAATCTGAGTCGGGATGCATAGAACTTTAGGGAAAGTAGAGAAAACTTACCCTACAGTGCATCATAACAGACAAAACTGTAAGCATCGGCACTATAGCGAATATTTATTTAGTTTACTACCTACAGTATCTGCTAGTGGGTTTTTACCTTCCCAGATTACGGAAGGTTATATTTTAGGCGGCACTTATATATTTATTTGTTATCTTGTTACTCGCATAACTCAAAAAATCTTCAACCAAATTAGTGGTAGAAAAAATCTTCAACCAAGGAACCATCTGGTAGAATTTGGGAGCGATTTGGTCGAAGGTCAAGGTCATTCATAACTAAATAGTTCCAAAAGTTTCAAACCAAATTGCCTGAAATATGGTGAGAGGATTTATCAATATCCAGGAACGATTAGGTAAGTGTTGGGAATGATCGGGTAAAAGGGTAGTGTCAAGGTCATTCATAACTCTAAAAGTATTCAACCAAATAGCCTGAAATTTGGTGGAACGATTGATCATTATCCAAGAACCAGCTTATCAGATTTTGGGAGTGAACAAGTTAAAGCTCTATTAGTTCCTGTCATCTAGTTATAATATGTTAAGAAAGAAACAAACCTATATTGAAAGTGAAATTTTATGGACAGTAGCAACAAGTTCTCCTACTTTCAAGAGGAGAATACAAAAACTGGTTCTTACTCATGTATAATTATACAATGCACAACACCGAGGACATATGTAGTCTATAAATATCTTAAATATATGACAATCTTAACTGATGCATCTATTTTAAATCATTTTAGCGGGCTTCATTAAAAATATGTCAACAAATTCATTTGACGTATTGGCCCAGAATTTCTTAAATCAAGATTTCAATTTGGTGCGGAATTAATCTACTTGCCTATTTGATGTACTTGTGGTCTAAACTACATCCTTTTCATATCCCTAGAGTACATTTTCTAAGATTTAATCCATGTGATCTTTCATGCACATTTTATAATGAATGAATTGACCATATTTTAAAAATATTTTTCAGTTGAGTTGCATACATTCACTCCTATGTGCTACACCAGCCACACATTAATCTACGTGGCATTCGGAATGAACGCAATAGTGGAGATTTTCAGATTCTACAAGTGAGTTTCGATACATTCAAGTCATTATTTTGGTTTCAAAGAAAACAAACACTTTTGTGTTTTTCTTTAATTCATCAGTATTAACCAACCTATTTGAACATTTTCCAGTGTGTTCAGATAAATTCTAACTTATTTAGACGCATTCCAACGCGTTCAAACTGATTCCAAACTGAAATATATCAATCGATTAAAGGAATTGAGATCAATTTGTTTTCATGATTTCAGTGTGAACAAAACAAGTGTTAACTCTATAATCTATTATTTTTATCCATATATTGATAACATTGAAATCCTTTGGTTATAGGTTTCCTGTTCCTGATGGATCAGATATGATGGTCGGAGCTATTACTATGTTCACAAACGCAATGATCTTACACCAGCATGTGCAACACAGCTCAGCATTTACAAAAAGGGTGGGATTCTTAAACTTGATAGTTAAAATCTTAAACTGAAACACAAAACTTAGCTACAAACTGATATTTATAATTTATCTGAGAGAAATTATGGTATTGTACTTACTAACTTTGGAGTACCTGAGAGTACCTGAGAGGCTTGTTACTGTAATTCCATTGGAATTGTAACTTTTTACAATCAAATATTGACCAGAGTTGCTGGAAATCTAGGATTTTTATAGTTTAAGACCTGTTTAGGCAGAATCAATGAAAATAGTACAACATGTTTTGCTTTTATTTAGTTTAATAACATTATATTACCATCCTTAAATCTATACCTCTGGTGAAATACATGCGCTGTTGCGTCACCTTACAATTTACACCAAAGAATTGGTAATATTCCAATGGTAAGTGATCTTACTAGTGTGATGAAAAATGTGACACAGCCGAAATTGCACTTCATCCGGGCTCCAGAGGCCCACTTTATCAAAAATAATGTGAAACAAAATAAAACAAATTTTGTTGCATTATTTTCACTGATGAATGAATGCGTCATAGACAATGAAAGTCACTAAGTTTCAGCAACTTAAGTCAACAAGTTTTCCAATATTGGTCGTTCCAGGGCTAAAATAGGAATTACCATACAAAAAAATTAAATGAGGACCTAGCCTAATCTACTAAATACCTAATATAATTATCTCATTCTCTCTTGATATTCTTGACTAATTCTAAACTACTCTTCAGCTGCATTTGAATCTAGTGTACAGCATTCTAGCGGCCAGTTTATTCTCCGCTCTAGAAATATTCAACAGAAAAAACCCAGTGATATCCCTAGCCAAAGCTTTTTCAGCAGTCATCATTGTAAGTATTTAAAAGGTGAGAGGACTATTCCTCTGCAGAATTTTCCCAGTGTGGTATTCCCCAGCGAAAAATCCACTTGGGAAAATTCAATACTTGGAAAGTTCCGCCGGGGAAAGTTCCTATAGCCATTTAAAATAGTTTAAATACTTTCGAATAAATATTGTGTCCCACGATCCAAAGTACACCAATCGATCCATTCATCCATGTTACGAACTCAAAAAAGTTTCGTTTTTTTTTCAGGGATGTTGCCTGATGAGCATTTCCCTGATGGACAACGGGTACCTGTTTTCTGAACACACGGACAATCACCACGATGTCATGTGGCTGCAGTTGATCCTAGTTATTCAGATGCACTGTGTTCTTGTCGTTATCTTTGCAACTGGTGCCTTTCAATACGTCAAAGTGAAGAGGATGAGAGTTGAAGATGTTTCGGCAGCTTTGGATCTAGAGTTGGATGAGAGGAGAGTGGACTGCAAGAAGAGGTTTGAGTACCTGGATGGTTCTAGCGATCCTATGATCTACACCCAGCTGAGCAAAGAAGCCATCTGATCTTACTCTTCTTTTGAAGAGAAGGGAGATAGAGGAATGATATAAAGATTACAGAACAAATTATCAATTTACAGAAATAGTTTAACCAAAGTAATTCGTCTTTATAAGAAAATATTTATATATTTTGCATCATATTCTACAGAGAGATGGTGACCCAGTTTGTAATTGGTGGTAATATCCGCTGACAAAACATAATTAACTCTTACGGTGAAGAACATTCACACAATATCTATTTACAGTGAATACAATAATATTCCACTAAGGATGAACTCTTACGGTGAAGAACATTCATACAATATCTATTTACAGTGAATACAATAATATTCCACTAAGGATGAACTCTAACGGTGAAGAACATTCATGCTATGTCTATTTACAGTGAATCCACATTATTAAAATATATAAATATTTTATAAAATGAGGCAGAACATTCATTTGTGTTTGTGTTATGGTTTATCAAGACAACCGGAATACAATACGAAAATAATGGAACAATAAATACATTTATTTGGAAATTCTAATAATTTTGTATCTTGTTATTCTATGTTTTAGTCTCTACGAAACACTGGTTTAATTATTTGCACTTACAGAACGTGAAGTATTTCGTCATCAATAACTCTGAATAGAAAGTACGAATCAATTTTTTCTAATATATGCTATTACACGTTAATGATATTATTGTTTAATAAAATATGAGCCTCCTGGGACTCTATCCTGAAGCTGTCTGTGGTGAATGGAAGAGAAGGGGGGATTGGCATCCCTTGGGCCTTGAACTGTTGTAATTTGGAATATGTATTTATTTTTATTTTTACCATGATAATTTTTCTTACATTGTTTAATTTTTTCAACGCTACTTGCAGTTTTAGAGGATAGGGCTAGGGTTATACTCTTCAACTACGAGGTCTTAGATTTTGTGTTAGGTAGACTTGTGGGGTTTATTTATTATCACCTCTTAATTTTCCTCTTCCATCCGTGACTGCAGCCATAGGTGTTTGTCTCAGTAATGCCACATTTCTTGGTAAGTGACTTAATTAAAAATATTGAATTTAATGCTCTTAATTCATTTGCTACTACTAACATTCATCACAGAGTATGAACTAATTCTGGCTACAAGATACTGTATACGCTAAGTCAAGCCCACGAACCCATTTTCTTATATTCTACTCATAGAAAATAAAATGTTTAAGGAGTTACAATTATATATTATATTGAGTCATACCTCGTTCTTATTACAATTACATAATAAATCATTATTTTAGTAATAAATGGGGGGCCTGCTAGTATTCATTTATTTCGTTAAACCAGACTTATTCAGCGCACTAAAAACATTTTATTGCACACTAAAGAAAAACAAGAATTTTCTTTTAATCTAATTCACAAAAAAGTATTTATTCAAGTAGGTAGTAATATTTATAAAGTAACCAGAGTCATACCCTGCTCTTATTACCATTTGTAATAAGAACAGGGAGGGGGGGGGGGTGATAAAAACGGGGCCTGCCTGTAACTATTTTCCGTCTAGTCATTCTTTCTCTAAAATAATAAGAGAAAGAAACACGGGAGTAAAAACTAAAGGAAATACTGACATTAACTAGGTACTAACCCACCATAGTTACTTTTTCATCTGCAATGATCGTCAACATTTTTTTTCTTTGGATGTTTTTCTGTACTTCAAGCTCCAACTTAAGAATTGTATAGGTCTACATATAGTCACTAGTGGATGACTGGCAAAAATATATATTTTTTTTGTTCTTTCAAACACCATGAAATCATCCGCCTTCTTCTATGGTGTGATTTAGTGGTCTTCTGATGCTCGTAAAATAAGGTTCTTAAGAGGTGTTCAATTAGAGAAAGTTTAAAATCTAGGTGCTCATCTTTTCAAAAAATATTTGATAATAGTTTTAATTTTCAGAATTAAATTGAGAAAGCTACTTCTTTTTAATTAAATAGTTTGATTTTCAAAAAAAAATATTCTCGTGAAAAATTTAATATTTACAAAATGTAAATTCTACATTTTATAGGATAATATGTAACTATTATCTTAGGGCATATATAATTTAAAATGATATCCATATTCAATTGGGCTGTGCCTATAATAGTTCCTAGAAGTATGTTTTACGTATTCCTGAAAATAACAATATTTTTCTCTGCTAGAAACACCTAAAATGAATAAATATTTTTTCGATAATTTCACAAACTGAAATACATTCACTTACTCAATCTTTATTGAATACCATAAATCAAAAATTTAAAATCTACTATGTTAGATCACATAATTATCGTTGACTACTACTATAACTTCATTCTTCACCTGTAACTTTATGTTTAGTAGTGAATTTCATAAAAGACAAATAGTCTCTTCTTGTCCATTATGGCAATTATTGATCGTATTTATTATCGTAAGATCTTATAGTTTCAGACATCATCGTTGAAATAACTTTGTTGGTAAAGTCCCGATACGGAGGACTATTAGTAGTTTATATCAAGAAAAAGTAACTTCAAGATGATAAGTGCTTGTACCTACACCCCATTTCGTGACGCAGTCGGTCATGCTATACCTGGAACGGTCCTAATTGGTATAGGACTTTGGATGGTTTACTGTGTCTTCAGGAGGTATTATCTATGTCTTCGAGAGTCAAAGTTGGACAAAGATGGCGGCCGTCAGTTTAAAAGTGTGGTCTTCTACCCATTTTGGAGCTGGCCTAGCTTTCCGGTATTGGCCGTAACTTCTCTATTGCTCAGCCTTACATCTTTCATAAGTGAGTACGCAATTTAATATCAAAAAAACATATATTTTATTAAGACAGAAATAGATTGGAGAATTATATAACCATTCAATTTCATTATTCTGTTACTTTCAATAGTTTATTTTCATGAGAAATTTTTTGTCAATTCATATTCGATCATTTTTTTTTCTTAAATTTCCAAGGATAAGGTTCAGCATACTTGATGGTATAAAATCGATGGCAAATTTTTTACTTCAAAGGTTTTTAATAAGAAATATTACTTCCTTTGATCGGAAATAGCTGGTGTGCAGATTTTTGAATTTGGTCAGAAATACTTGAGGCACGCAACTTTCAAGTTTGGTAGGACAGGATTTTTGAAAAAGAATATAGGTTTAGTTACAGAAATACATTAGATTGACAATATAGAATTAATTGTAACAATTGTCATAATATATATCAAAACGGTGCTGGGACGTTTCGTTACTGGACGTTTCGTACCCGGACGTTTCGTTATCGGACGTTTCGTTACTAGAACGTTTCGTTACTAGGACGTTTCGTTACTAGGACGATTCGTTACCAGATTTTTTGTTCCGAATCGCTACTAACGATTTTTTAAATTCGAAATGAGTTATAGACTAAAAAATATAACAAATCCCATAAATTACAAATTATAAATATGTATTGAATATTTTTCCCTATGTGAACCAATTAATGGAAGTTTTCGAACATGATAGAAAATAGTATATAAGAATAAGAATAAAGAGTTGAAATGTTAAACTATATAGTCTTTTCTTATATGATCGAAAATAATTATTACTTTCGCAAAATTACGGTAGGTTATGTTTCTTTCATTAAGTTATTTTCATTCGGCAACTTGTAACATCTGGTAATTGGAATTTTGCCCTAACGTTAATTTTTTTTCCAAATTATGAAAAACAAAAGATTTTCCCAATGTAGAATAAGCTTCGAGTTCTCGGACTGAATCACATTTTCAATCATATGAGGACAAAAAATAGGAGTAAATTGTTATTTAACTTCTATATCGATTGGTATCCATGCTATCTTTACTTCCAGCTTTTCTAATCAAAGAAATTAAGTAATGATTATTAATTTTAATACATCTGATTAAAATCAATGTATAACCAAACGAATAAAAAAAATGTTTAAAAAGTAGCATTATTTTTAAAGTAGTATAAATTTATTATGTATGGGATTGATATAAAATAATTGTAGTTTGCGACTGCAACCCACATCTAATAAAAAATCGTTTCCATTTCATAAAAAATAAACTGGTAACGAATCGTCCTGGTAACGAAACGTCCTAGTAACGAAACGTCCGGTAGCGAAACGTCCGGGTACGAAACGTCCAGTAACGAAACGTCCGGTCACCATCAAAAACATGTTCGTTTATTATAAATCTTTCTAAACTCCGTTTTAGAATATGCGCTATAGACCTCTAGCACATTTTGAACGAAAACAGTTATTTTGTAGCTCAGCACATAATAAGCTATTTGTTTATTATTATTATAAAATAACATTAAAAGGATTGACAAGGTAGAATTAATGGCAATTAAACCAATACTAAAAAGTGTTATTTTTTTGACTGTACGTTAATATTTCCTACAAAGTAACGTTCGACTATTTTATAATTGAGAAAAGAACTCACTCCTATTGTCTTCTATCTAGATTATAAAATGTATCACACCATAGGCAAATATCAAAGTTTTGATTCTTTTCAAAAATTGCAATCTCAACAGATCAATTTATTTTAAATAGTATGAGCAGGCTTCCTAAAAATTATGACTACATCTCTAAGCTACGTACGTCAAGACCCGGAATTCCCCAAATTAAGATTTCGAAACGTTGTGGAGTTGTAGTCTATGAATTGTGCTGTAAACTCAGTTCTAAGAATGAAATCGGATGATCTCTCCTGCACATTTGTTCGTCTAGGATTTATCAATAAATTTATGTGCAATCTGAGGTTTTTTTTTTCAGTTGAGTTGCATACATTCACTCCTATGTGCTACACCAGCCATACGCTACTTCACGTGCCATTCGCAATAATCTCAGTGGTGGAAATTTTCAGATTCTACAAGTGAGTTTCGATATATTCAAGTCTGTTTTTTGTTCCATCTAACACAAATGAACAATTTCATTTGTTTGAAGTATATTGATATATCAAGAGTGACAGGAATTTTCAACAGCAGAATTTTCTCAGTTTATTGAATATTCACATAAGCCGGTCTGTTTGGCGAGTCTGGGGGGGTTTGCCATCTCGGTGGGTCTGTTTGATAGTACCATGCCAAAAATATACGTTACTGAATTTATCCGACACTAATTCACCAAAGGTTAGGTTAGTGGTCTGCTTGGGGACCTGACTCTAATTCACGTTCACACCCACCGCGCGGGTGAGTTTGATAGTGGCAAAATATATCTGTTTCTTGCAATTTAACGAATTGTTCAATTTCGAGAATGTTTAATCCTATCCAGATAGGCATTGAGCAAGGTTCATAGACTATAACAGGTTAAACGAATAGAAATAGTACGAAATGTTACTAAGAGCTGAGTCTACAAATTCTTTATATGAAAACTTTTTATTTAGATTAAAACCTATGAAACCTATGTTACAAATAATTGACATTTTACATTGTTTATTTCTTATTTTATTATTGCAATATTATGTTTGTTCTTATTTTAGGCGTTTAGCTACAGTAATTAAAGCGGATGAAAATGTTGACCAGTGCCCATTAATCAACGGACAACGACGTGAATAGCAGTTAGCTTTTTTTTCTTTTAACAGTGGTAATAACCATTTCTTTAAAATATTTTTTATACCATTCGATAGATTATTAAATTCTAAAGAATTCTATACTGACTCACGCACAAGTTTAATCTACCGTTTAAGAGATATTCAAAAAGGAAGACAGAAAATGTTGTTTTCTCAGTGGCAATTTTTTCCCCATTCGTTTGACCTGTTATAGTCTATGAACCTTGGGCATTGAGTGCCTAAGAGGCCCTGTCCTATTTGAAAAATTGATAATTTAAAAAAGAAATGACTTGAATTGTTAAAACTTCGAGACTTTCATTGTATATGACGTATTTATGTATCGTGTGAAAATAATGTGAAACATTTTGAAATATTTAGTTTAATATAATATTTGATCAGGTGTGTCTCTGGAGCCCGGGTGAAGTATAACCGCTGATGTGTCACATTTTACGTCATACTATAAACATCACTAACAGGAATATTATAGATATTTATTAGTGAGAATCAAAATATGACATAACTGCGCATGTTTCTCGCACGAGCTTCAGATTCCCGCACGGTATGGAAATGTTATGAAACTAAATAAAAACAAAAATGTTGCATTATTTTCATTGATTTCATATATATACGTCTTAGAAAATTAAAGCCGAAATTTCCAGCAACTGAAGTCAAGTTTTGATGTATATATCTTCATTCCAATCGGACCTGGCCTCTCAAAAGTTAGGCACTATGGGCGTTCAGAATATCACCTATGGTTAGGTTAGCGATACGGGTGTGGACCCAACGCTAATTCACTTGCCATCCCCCCTCCCTTCTATATAAGGGTGGGGTTGATTGTATCCAAATGAATACATTTTCTATCATATAAAAAAAAACTATTTATTTCATAGTTTAAATTTCTTATGTATAGGTACTTTACCTAAATAAACAGAGAAATTTACAATTCACGGGGATAGTTCCACTTGGGAAAAATTCTTGTCTCTATTGATGCCCTTAAAACTATTGATAACATTTCCAACTTTTCATTATAGGTTTCCAATCCCTGATGGGTCACATATGATGGTGACAACTATAACTTTGTTCACAAACGCAATCATCATACTTCAGCATGTACAACACAGACCTGAATTCTCAAAAAGAGTAAGAGTTTAACTGGATAGCCGAAATCTTAAACTGAAATTCAAAACCTGCTTTATCTGAAAGAAAATTAAAGTATTGTCATCGACTATTGAATGGGGATTTTGCTAAATCTTCCACATACCTCCCTCGCCCTCATGTTATTCTTGACTAATTCTAAACTATTCTTCAGCTGCATTTGAATCTAGCGTACAGCACTCTAGCAGCCAGTGGATTCTCCGCTCTAGAAATGCTCAACAGAAAAAATCCAGTGATATCCCTAGCCAAAGCTTTTTGCTGTGTCCTCATTGTAAGTATTTGAAATTATCTAGGTTCTTCTGATTAAACACTGCGATTCACAGTCACCGGTATAATAAGTTGCACTTTATTATGAACTCATATAGTTTCTCTTTCTTTTCAGGGATGTAGCCTGGTGAGCATTGCCTTGATGGACGACAGGTTTCTATTTTCCGAACACACGGACAACCACCACGATGTCATGTGGCTGCAGTTGATCCTAGTTATTCAGATGCACTGTGTTCTTTTTGTTATCTTTGCAATTGGTGCCTTCCAATACGTCAAAGTGAAGAGGATGAGAGTTGAAGATGTTTCGGCAGCTTTGGATCTAGAGTTGGATGAGAGGAGAGTGGACTGCAAGAAGAGGTTTGAGTACCTGGATGGTTCTAGCGATCCTATGATCTACACCCAGCTCAGCAAAGAAGCCATGTGATCTTTTGAAGAGAAGGGAAGTAGAGAAATGGTGTAATATTCCACTAGCGATGAACTCTTACTGTGAAAATCATTCATACAATATCTATTTACAGTAAATACAAATAATATTTAACAAGGAATGAACTCTTATGGTGAAGAACTTTCATACAATATCTATTTACAGTCAATGCAAATATTATCCTACTAGGAATGAACTCTTATGTTGAAGAACATTCATACACTATTCATTTAAATGCATCGAATTCATCCATGTTTGAGTTGTATGTAGTTTAACTAGAGGACAACATTACAAAATACTAATTAAAAAAATGAATATATTAATTTTTGATATTCCACTAATTTTACATCATAATAATCGTATGCATATTGTAATATATCTATGGTGCAATACATTTAGAGACCGTGATATATTTTTATGTGTAGAAGAAAATACAAATCAATATTTTCTAATATATGTTTTACATTTTGATGCTTTTAATGCTTAACCTACAACAAAAGAATATTTTTATTATTTTCTAATTGTAGTCACCATCTTTTAATTAATGTAGCTGAGATTAATTGAGTTATTTATTAAAAAAATAGATATTTAAAAATCTTGGTGCTTATCCTGTTAGTGTAGGTATAGATGTGTTTTATAGATTCTACAAAAATTTGGTATCGGAAAATTTTGTCTCTGTAAATTCTGTCTCAGGAAAATTCGGTCACGTTTTGTAATGACTTTGATTAAAGAACAATAATAGAGAAAATTGAAATTATGATAACTTAAATGTGTAGTGTATTTACAAAAAGCTTATAACTTTAACTTTTGTAAAATGATGTGATGTCATGATTTGATATAGTTAGTACGTTATTAGTAAGTTAGCATAAAAGTAAATTTTGTAGAATGAACGAGTTACTTTTCAGGTAGCTCAGGTAACATCTCTAGTAATCACATAGAGATTTCGCCAGTACTATTCATCAGCTCTTGGTCTTAAAGTTATGACCATATGTAATAACCGTGTGTTCTAAGTACAGTCTTTTAGTGTTTTATCTTTATGGTTTTATTGAGTAATATACCTTACATAAGAATAACATCGTGATTATAATCTAAAAAAAGAGAAAAGATATAACACAAGCCTATGGTTAGCAAAGTAATTAAAGAGTATCTTGAATCGATACAAGTAGAGAAGCCTATGTTAATCATATAGAAAAAGGGATGCTCACTATGACTTTGCAAAATTTAATTTTTGTAAAATGGCCTCGGAATTTTCGGTCTGAGGTATAAATGAAAAATTATCAGTTAGGTTTGGAGTGGGGTGTTCCGCCCCCCGAACCCCCTCCCCCTCTGTCAGATCAGTAAACGATCGTGAAGTGTGCAGTGTAACAAACTAGCGGCTACATCAAACTTCGTAACGGTCAATTATGTTGAGAGGCAATTTATAATTCCTAGAGCGAATTTTATCGACTGAAAGATTCAAGACTAAATTTTCCGAAGTGTTGTGAAGTGTGTGGTGGAACTTCTCAACGTAAAAATCCGGGAAATGGTCAGGATCAGTCACATCGCGAACTGGACAGTCGCCTGACAATTTCTGAAACTGATGGCATCTAACCTAACATGACAGTAGAACCTGACAAACAATTGGTGGCAGTACCGAGATACTTCCGCTGACAGTTTCTGTAAATTTACAGCCTCTGTCAATACCTAAATAGACTTCTCTCGTTGCTCATCTTTTCGCATCAAATTTGACTACCTGACTTTTCACTAAGATTTTCCAGAGTATAGACGGCTATATTTGAAACATCTGAATATTAATCTATAGAGAAACACTACTAGTTTATCAGTCTTAATATTTGAATAGAATTTATGAACTACATTTTTTTTCTATCTTAGAAGACGATATCAGAGGAGTTTAATATTTTCTTATGGACCATGAACTGAAATAATCTGTAACTAACCCTAATTAAATCGGTCTTCTTCTTCAAGTCACTTAGAATGGAAGTTTTAAGGTAAAGAGAACAAAAAGAGGAATTGAATAAATTTATTGAACTTAACATTTCTATTAGCATAATAGAATACAGAAAACTAAAAACATACATCTACATACATATTATGTATAACTAGGGTCACGCAGGTAAATTGCGGCCCTCTCAACAGAGTCTCTGAAACATTCTAAACCAAAAATTACATTGAAATGTTGCATAGCTATCGGAATAAGCACAGTGCATGCTACAATTTATTACTTTGTTTTTAACGAGTGTTTTGAGGCTATGACGTTTCTGTTGTTAAAGGCCGCAGTTAGTTAGTGGGCCGTAATTTACCTGCTTGACCCTATTTCATTGGGGAAGCTTCTTTCAGTTTGAGAGCAGCAGGTATCGACAATTAGTTCTCGTTTGGAACGTCTGTATAGGAGATTGAAATTTGTATCATCTTCAAGAGTAGCAGTTCCATCTTCGAATGCAAATTGTCCAAATAGAAGAGATTTATCAATCTGATTTTTGATGATTACAGAATTTAAATCTTTAACCTGGAGAAGGAGAGATGAATTTATTAGTTCAATATTAGACTGACAAAGATATTTATCGATTGATTAATTTCTTTAGTTACAAAAGTTATTATTTAGTAGGGGGTTTAACGTCTGCTTCGGAACCTCTGGCCATATCGCTGACGTTAAAAGGAAATTAAAAACAAGGGACTGAAATAAGTAGTCATACAGGAAAGTGGCTCCATGAACAAAGTCACTTACCACCGTCGGTGACAATGCTCAGGGATGCAGAAAAGCTACTCCATGAATGCAGCCACTTGCCAAGGAATGTGACGAAATGGGACACAAGCACCAGTGGCAGCACTCACGGATGGAAGAGGAAAATAAAGAGGTGATAGTAAATGAAGCAGCCTACGAGCCTACCTAACACAAAATCTAAACCTCGTAGTTAAGATCATAACCCTAGCGCTATTGTCTAAAACTGCAAAGAGCGTTGAAAAAATGGTAAAAATTAAAAAAGAAAATCTATAATCCAAATTACAACAGTTTGGGGCCCAAGGGACGCCACCCTCTTCTCTTCCATTCATCATAGACAGCTTCAGGATAGAGCCCCTTGGAGCTAGAGCTAGTTTAAACAATTTTTAAAGATAAAGAAGCAGTTGGGAAATAAGTAGATATACTTCAGTCATTACTTGAGAGTACTTGATCACATAGTGCAATAGTTGGTTATTAAAATAATGATGCATTAATTTTAATAACCATGCACGAGATTGAGCTTTGAGATCTAGGATAGGTTCCAAATTGTCGACTAGATTCACATTATCGACCACATAAGATTAAGATAGTTATAATTTATTCAAATTAATCAAAATGTTAAATTTTAAATAAATTATAGCTATCTCTATTTTATGTAGTCGATAATGTGAAACTGGTCGACAATTCGGAACTTACCCTACTAGTTTAGAGGAAATACCTCTCTATACTACCTTTCCTCACGACAATTAATACTCTATATTATATCGGATATAGAAAATAAGACTATAAATTAAATAAATACTTACATGATAGAAAATCTTCTTGATCCCTATCATAATCCATCACTTTAATTTCAGCAGCAATATAACCCACGTGTTCTTCCAATGAGCTCTGAACCATTACTATGACATCTACTAACTGCTTCTGAATTCATATCCTAATTCAAAGTTGCCACACACCTCCACATTCATTTAACCTGACTTTTTTTCAGAAACGGTATTTGCGTTTCTAGCCCGATCGACTACAGATTTTTCTTTCTATCTCAGTTTAGAAGGCTCCAATCGTTGCTTGGGTACGCTAGAACGATTTAGAATTTCAATTGTACTCAATATGAAGTACCATTGCTCATTGAAATTGCTCAAATTTCGTGCAAATTGTAAAAAACTGTTTGTTTACTTTTTTTTCTCAATATTACATTTTCAGTTGCACGCACACTTTGCCTAACCTTGTGTCTCAATTTCCATTGATTGATATTTTTGATTGACTTTGCTTGATAAAATCCACGGACTTGTCAGGTGTCAATAATATTGGAGAAGTTCTGGAGAATTTTTCAGGATAATGCCATGGAATTTTCTTTTTTTATTAAAGTCAGAAATCAAACTTTGCGATGATGATGACCTTCCATTCATTTCCATAATGTAATAACTAACTATGTACACATTTGCAATGATCATTAGTGAGGAGTGTCGTACATATTAATTTTTAATTCCTACCGCAGAAAAATCCCTCAGCAGGTTATGTAATTAATGAAAATCTAATTTTTGTGTTTGTGGCAACGGTGTAAAAATATTCTGGTATTATGATCTCAATTATCAGTCTGAAAAGCGATTGTATATTAACAGGATCTCTCAAGATGGAATCGACGCAAGAAACTCTAGAAACGCATGTAGGACCACTTCAAAGATCTAGATGGGTATTTACCATTAACAACTATCGAGCTGATTTCAATGTTAGAGTCCATATGAGTAGACCGGAGTATAGAATTAAACGAGCTGTTTGGGGTTTTGAACGCGGTGAAGGGGGCACTCATCATATTCAAGGATACTTGGAATTACTCAGATCATATAGACTGAACTTCGTGAAGAAAATATTCACTAATGCATACTGGAATGCAGCTCGGAAAGGTGCATTGGAAAATTTTGAGTACTGCACGAAGGAAGGTAATTACGATTGTTTGGGTGATTTTTCTGACATTTTTGATAAGACTCGTAAATCTAAAATGAAGCCTGTGCCTGTACCAATGATTCTTGATGGACTTATGGATAGGATGAAGAAACCGCAAATTGTATCCTCGAAAGAATTTTCAGATAGACATTTTTATTTTGAGAGAGCTGAACGGTATTTGACGACATTGAAATGTACAATTGCAATGTTTGAGAAATGGAGCTCTTACAAAGTGTATCCCTGGCAATATAATGTTCTCGAAACTGTGATGCAACAACCTGCCAGAGAAGTCTTGTGGATATCAGATGTATCTGGAAACGTTGGTAAAACTTTTCTTGCGAATATTTTGAGCATATTGTATGGTTTCACTCTACTGAATGATAACATCTCCACCCATGATATCGGACCAATGCTGAAGAATGTTAAAGGTTTCGTGTTTGATATTCCGAGATCTAAGCTTGACACTTTTGACTATGGTTTAGTTGAATGTGTCAAGAATGGGTACGTGGCATCTGGAAAATACCATGGTCTCTTCAACAGGTTAGTTTAAAAGAAATGTTTCTCATGTTCAATTTAAACTTTTTTATCGAACGAATAATATTAATAATTACTTTTTTCAGATTTGAACCCGTTCCTGTTGTGGTTTTTGCCAACGGTTTGCCTCTTTTAAGTGCACTGTCGGCGGATAGATGGAAAATTATTTCATTGGGGAGTGGCGATTTCGAGGATATGAGAAATGATGTACTGATGGACTACCCTGCGGAATTTGAAATGTTCGTACCTCCTAGATTCCCCAATCTAGATGAAGACTTCGATCTTCGAAGCTTCCTAAGTACACCATCCGTGGCTAATGAAGAGAACGTTAAAGGTGGTGAAATATGTTGCACGAACGAAAATCTTCAGGATGGAACCATTCACAGAGCATGTACTTCAGTTCCTGACAGACAAGTTTTCAGTCAGGCATCCAGCATTTCTGAGGGTAAGTACATTCTGACTTCGAACATTTTCAAATTATTGTATAAACTGTTAGCTGAATAGCTTTTATCTATCTTCTACAATTCAGTACCACCACTTGCAATACGCCTGCCAAATCCTGCCAAGTGTACAAGGCATCCAGATCAAAGTATGTGACACCGTATAAAGTTAATAATTTGAACTTGCTTAATTCTAATATAACTGTTTAACTATTTTTCACTCTTACAGGCGTATTCAGGAAGGGGTGTCCTTGTCTAACCAAGAAAAATCAGCGTCCTGCAATATTAGTTGGAAGGAGAAGCTCTACTACTCCTCCACAAGGGCCACTCACTAAGAAGATTCGTTCTCCAAGCATTTCTAGATTTCTATCAACCTTAGAATAAAAATTGACTTATTATATGATTTTAAATCCTTTCCTGCTTATTTCGGATAAGAGTCCAAAATTTTTACTGCCAATTCCCTGTAAGTAGTACTAGCAGGTCATTAACTGACAAATTCTAGACTTCAATCCTGATAGATTCTGTGACCATAGCTTATGCAGCTGACAGTTGAGAATACTTCAAGATTTTAAATTGTTCGAAGTTCAACATTCTTCCAATCCTTAGAAATGATTGTATCAAACTATCAGTATATGCTTCTTAAACTTCCTTATACACATGTAAGACCTAATTTGAAACTAAAATTAAGTGTTAAGAATTATCAGGCTATATCTGAAGAACTCATCAGAGTAAGTCATGATTAGGAAACAGTCAGGATCTATGCTCGTAAACTGTCACACATTGTCTACCTGACTTGAATGAGTGAAGTTTCAGCCTGACTTTTCAATTTTGGAGAAG
>CANNZV010004142.1:0-46597 GCA_947561585.1 Caprella mutica
GGCATGAATTACGAAATGTTGTTTTTACCCAATAGCCTGACCGACGCTTTTGGTTTTCAAAATTCAGACACGCTGCGGCAAGTTCACAAAACAGCACTGGAAAAAGACTTTGGAAACATTGTTTTAAAATTTGAGAACCTCTCGTCCGACACGGCGTATATTGCCAAATTAATGGACAGTTCCAACGATATTATTGAGCAATTTTCGATGCAAGACACGACGGAATTTGAGATTGCTTTTCCAAAATTATTGCCAGGCATCTATTCCATCGAATTTATCGAAGACGTCAATAAAGACGGCGAGTGGACGACTGGAAATTACGATACCAAACGCCAAGCTGAACGCGTTTTTATTCAAAAATTAGAAGAACTGAGGGCGCAGTGGGATGTGGAGGCGACGGTGTCAGGGAAGGCGTTTTAATAAGCAACCAAAATGAACAAAAGAAAAATTTTCAACGACCCAGTTTATGGTTTTGTAACGATTCCGTACCCAATTGTTTTTGACTTGATTGAACATCCGTTTTATCAGCGGCTGCGGCGAATTAAGCAGTTGGGATTGACGCATTATGTCTATCCGGGCGCGCTGCATACGCGGTTTCATCATGCGATTGGGGCTTGCCATTTGATGACGGAAGCAATTGAAGTTTTGCGGGGGAAGGGCGTGGAAATTTCGGAAGACGAAGCGATTGCCGCGTCGATTGCGATTTTGTTGCACGACGTTGGGCACGGTCCGTTTTCGCATACCTTAGAGCATTCGCTGATTAATGTACACCATGAGGAATTGTCCGTATTATTCATGGAAAAATTGAACGAAGAGTTTGATGGGCAGTTGACTTTGGCGATGCAAATTTTTAGAGACGAGCATCCCAAAAAGTTTTTGCACCAGCTAATTTCGGGGCAGTTGGATATGGACAGGATGGATTATTTGAACCGCGATTCGTTTTTTACGGGGGTGCATGAAGGCGTGATTGGGTCGGAGCGCATTATCAAGATGTTGGCAGTCAAAGATGATTCTTTAGTCGTTGAAGAAAAGGGCATTTATTCCATTGAAAAATTCCTGATTGCTCGACGATTGATGTATTGGCAAGTGTATTTGCACAAGACGGTTTTGGCGGCTGAACAGATGTTGGTGCAAACCTTGGCGCGCGCAAAAATGCTGGCTGCCAAAGGCGTAAAATTGGAGGCTTCCGAAAATCTAACCTATTTTTTATACAAGAACGTTACTTCCAAAGATTTTGAAAATAACGCGAGGGAATTGCTTGATCGATTTTCTAAATTAGACGATTTTGACATTATTTCTGCTTTAAAAAACTGGATGAATCACGATGATTTCACTTTATCTTTTTTATCCAAAAGCCTAATAAATCGGCGGTTATTTAAAATATGGATTCAAGATACGCCTTTTGATAAAAAACAAATTAAAACGCTGCGACAGTCGGTTGAAACGCATTTTGATATTTCAAAAAAGGAAGCCAAATACCTCGTTTTTAATGGGAAAGAAACCAATCGGGCGTACAATATCGCGAAGGATGAGATAAAAATTTTATTTAAAAATGGGGGAGTCAAGCCTTGGTCGAAAAGTACGGATATGGGGTTGAAAACAGGGGAAGTTAAGAAATACTACTTGTGTTTTCCGAAGGGGATTATCTAAGATTTTCATTTTGAATAGTTTTAAGTTAAAAATGGTTTTCAAATTTCCCAACCATACTGCTCCCAATCCTCTTCAAAATCAATATCCGACAGTTCGGGCAATAATCCAAAATTTTTTGCCCATTCCTTCAATTTTTTTCACCGTATCTGGGAAAACTGCCTCCGTACTCCACTCAATATTCTGAAAAACTTCGGGCGAAAATTGCCGCATCCCAATTAAATAATATCCCCCATCTATCGCAGGGCCAATCACAAAATCTTTTTTATCTAAAATCTTAAAAGCATCCGCCACAATCTCCTCTGTCAATGAAGCACAATCACTACCAACGATGACGACTTTTTCGTGATATTGAAAGGCATGTCGAAAGCCTTCCGCCATTTTTTCGCCTAAGTCCCCTTGTATTTGTAGCAGTTTTTGAAAATCGTCATTTGGCCAAGCATCTTCTTTTTCAATAAATTGGCTGTAAAACAAGTAGCGTTCAGCGTTGGTGGTCGCCGCAATTTTTCGGGTATGACCAAGTAGGGCTTCGTAAATTGCTAAGGCACGGTCATCACCAACGGTAGCGGCAAGTCGGGTTTTGACTTTGCCTTTTTCGATATTTTTAATGAATATGAGTAGAGCAGAATTGTTTTTTTTCAAAGTAGATGAATTTACTTTTGCTTGTTACTTAATTTTAATATTAGAAAGGACTTCGCCATTTTTGTCCGCATACGCAAAGGCCATCCTCGGCGTATTGTGCGCAAAGGCATACTCTCCTCGATAATCAATCACCCATTTGTTTTGCAAATTTCATCGCGCCTTTGCCTACCAAAAGACAATGTTCTGTCTCCTCCATAACCTTGCGAGCGAGACTTACAGGATGTAATAAATTTTGCACTGCTGCCACCGAACCAACGTTCAAATCACGCCCATCCATGATGAGAGCATCCAATTCGATTTCACCAATTTCATTTAGAAATGCGCCGCGCCCTGCGTCGTAAGTTGGGTCCGCTTCAAGGATATTCACGGCTTTTTCCACCGCATCTAATGCAGACAACCCATCTGATAATAAAGGATAAATTTGTTGGATAGCATTTTGTACGCCGTTGAGATGTGCCGCGACAAATTCGTCGGGAATGTTCCACGCGCCGCCATGTACGATGAGTTTTGGTACCATGACGCGAAAATACGAAATGAGCAATTCAAAAATTGCTCATTGCACATTTCTCATTGTTAATTGCATTCGCTGTGAGAGTAGGAGTCGAACCTACACAGGGTGGTTAGCCATAGCGCAAAAATCAATTTGTGGTCAATCCAATACGCTACGTTTATTCCAGATTCCCTATCCCCGAGACAAGAGGACATGGCTGCCAATTTCATCACCTCACAGTGTAATTAATGGTTAATGTTGAATGATTAACGGTTAATGTCCCGTTCGGCATTAAACATTAATCTCTAATCATTAACCATTCAAAAAGCTGTGAGAGTAGGAGTCGAACCTACACAGGGTGGTTAGCCATAGCGCTAAAAATCAATTTGTGGTCAATCCAATACGCTACGTTTATTCCAGATTCCCTATCCCCGAGACAAGAGGACATGGCTGCCAATTTCATCACCTCACAGTGTAATTAATGGTTAATGTTGAATGATTAACGGTTAATGTCCCGTTCGGCATTAAACATTAATCTCTAATCATTAACCATTCAAAAAGCTGTGAGAGTAGGAGTCGAACCTACACAGGGTGGTTAGCCATAGCGCAAAAATTAATTTGTGGTCAATCCAATACGCTACGTTTATTCCAGATTCCCTATCCCCGAGACAAGAGGACATGGCTGCCAATTTCATCACCTCACAGTGTATTTCAATGTGCAATTAGGAATGAGCAATGTGCAATGAATCCCGTGTTAGGAATTGCTCATTGCACATTGTTAATTGTACATTGCTTTATAAAGTCTAAACTTTTCAAAATATTTAAAAATCAACGGCATGATTTCTTTCTTTCGATATGACAAAGGTATAGGCTTGCATAGTTTGTTGCAAATTTTTTAATGATTATTTTAAATTTATATGATTTTTGTAATTTTTAAAGAAAATATTTGATGTTTCATTAAAAAAATAGAATAATACGTTTTAATTGAGGATTTCTAAAATGTATTAAATATAGAGAGAATATGCTTGCGAAAAGCTGTTTTCATTTCTTTAAAAATGGCAAATTAAACAATACTTGCTTTTTTTATTTCAAATAATTCAAGAAGGCAAAATTTTATTAGGAAAACTTGCTTTTGAGATTGATTTGTTTTCAAAAAATAGACTTTCCTTTAAATATCAATTTTGTAAAACTGCGAGCTTGATTTGACTGTTTTTAAATAAAAAATCAGTCTTCATTTTAAAAAATCAAATCAAACCGTACTTTCGCACATACGATGACAACAGAAGATTATAAAAAAATACAGCATACATTACCGAAAGACCCTGGGGTTTATCGCTTTTTGGATAAAGAAGGCGTAGTCTTGTATGTAGGGAAAGCTAAAAATCTAAAAAATCGATTAGCTTCCTACTTTGGTTCTAAAAAACATCAAGCCCCGAAGACGAAGACGATGGTGAAAAATGCGCATGAATTTATTTATACCATTGTCGAAACGGAAACGGACGCGCTGCTGCTGGAAAGTACCTTGATTAAAAAATTTCAGCCGCGCTATAATGTGATGCTGAAGGATGGCAAATCTTACAACTATATATGTATCAAAAATGAGCGATTTTCGCGCGTCATGGTTACCCGATATGTGAATCGACGGGACGGGGCGACTTATTTTGGACCTTATACCTCTAAGGTGCGGGTGAAGGTGATTTTGGATTTAATAAAATCCTTGTTTCCACTTCGGACTTGCACCCTCAATTTATCAGCAGATAATATTAAAAAAGGGAAGTTTAAAGTTTGTTTGGAATATCATATCAAAAATTGCTTGGGACCTTGCGTTGGGTATGAAAGCGAGGAGGACTACAATGAAAAAATCAGTCAAATTAAGAACATCCTTCGTGGAAACTTTGGCTCGGTTAAGCGGCATTTTCAAGAAAAAATGCAGTGGCACGCGAAGAATTTAGAATTTGAAAAGGCGGGTCAGATTAAGGAAAAATTATCGGCATTTGAAGATTACCAAGGCAAATCGACGGTGGTAAGTACGACGATTCGGGATGTGGATGTATTTTCAATAGCGTCGGATGAGAAACATGCCTATGTCAATTATTTGAAAGTCGTAAACGGTGCGATAATGAATACCTATACGCAAGAGATGGTGAAAAATTTGGATGAAGACGAAAAAGATTTGCTGGCGTTTACGATACCGACATTGCGGAAGAAATTTCAAAGTCTTGCGCCTGAGATTTTAGTGCCTTTCAAAGTTGAAGTGCCTGAAGAAGAAGCGACGATTGTGATTCCAAAAATTGGTGACAAGAGAAAACTGGTGGATTTGTCTGAAAAAAATGTTCAATATTTTCTCCTCCAAAAACGCCGACAAGAAATCAACAATATCAAAAAACAAACCTCTGCCGAGCGCATTATGCGCACGATGCAGCAGGATTTGCAGATGGATAATTTGCCGCTACACATTGAGTGTTTTGATAACTCCAACATTCAAGGGACGCATCCAGTGGCATCTTGCGTTGTTTTTAAAAACGGAAAACCGTCGAAAAAAGATTATCGACACTATAATATAAAGACCGTTATCGGACCGAATGATTTTGCATCAATGGAGGAAGTTGTAGGGCGACGATATAGTCGATTGGTGCGCGAAAATCAGCCGCTACCCGATTTGATAATTATTGATGGAGGAAAAGGGCAGTTGAGTTCGGCGGTAAAAATTTTGACGGAACTGGGCGTGATTGATAAAATAACGGTCATCGGTATCGCCAAACGTTTGGAAGAAATCTTCTTTGCCAATGACCCGATACCTTTATATATTAATAAAAAGTCGGAGACGCTGAAAGTCATTCAACACGCGCGAAATGAGGCGCACCGATTTGCCATTACTTTCCATCGAAATAAGCGGTCGCAGTTTTTCACCACATCAGAGTTGCTGGACATCCCTGGCATCGGTAAAAAAACGGCGGATAAGTTATTGAAACATTTTTCTTCGGTCAAAAAGGTGCGGGAAGCGACGGTGACGGAAATTTCGGAAATAATTGGATTGGGGAATGCGAAGAAAGTGAAAAATTATTTTGCGGCGAAATTGGAGAAGCAGAATAGAGAAGAGGAGGAGTGATGAAAATTGAAATGAAAATTAAAAGTTGTCAACTGGTGTGTTTTTTAATTTTCATTTCAATTGTCATTGTCATTGCTAAAGCCCATTCGGTTCATCATTATACAAAATGGGTACTTTCACAGCCGCTTCTGCATCAATAATTCCCCAGCCTAAGTTGCTATCGCGATTCGGAAAATTAGAAGAGCTTTCATACATCAACTTATAAATATTGGCGCGACTCAAGCGAGGGTGTGCTGCCCAAACCAAAGCGGCAATGCCCGCCACACTCGATACCGATGGTGACGAACCACCCGAATAGTTTGGAAAATCAGAATAACTCGACAAGGTAATCGGGCCGCTATCACTCTCTCCCACGCGCTCCGTAGGCATTACGAAATCCACCTGACTCCCATCGTGGCAAGTACTGCATCGTTCCAATGGGAATTTATCTTTCACCCCGGTCACCGCAACGGTCTGCGACATATTGGCGGGGAAAATAACGTTAACGACATTGGTCGTAATATTCAGAGAAGTGCCTGCTGCTGCGCAAATCATCTTGTCTTTATTGTAGGCATAATAAATACCATCTTCGACCGTCCCGCTGGACAATGGACTACCAATCGACATACTAATTACTTTCACATCGTCGCGGTCACCAGCGTAAATAAGTGCATCCTTGACGCCATCTTTATCGTTTGAGCCATCAATAATCACGTCGTTGACGGCGCGAATACCAAGCAAATTGGCGTTGTAAGCTACGCCGACTGAATTGCCATCGTCGCCTCGGGGCGCGGCAGCCATACCTGACATTTCGGTACCGTGACCGCATTCATCGTGCGGTGGGTCGAGTTCTTGCCACCAAAGCATTCCCGAATAATGCGTGCTTAATCGTTCAACGGTTCGATTTTGTGACATGCCGCTGTTGAATTGGTCGCCGAGGTTTTCTTGGTCGTCAGAAAGCCCTGTGTCCAAAACCGCAATTGTGATGCCCTCACCAGCAGTGTGTTCCCAGGCTTCGGTGATATTGGAGGCTTCGTGGTGCCAAGATTGTTTGACATCGGGAGCAATTGTCGTGTAATCATTTTCATCAATATCATAATTTGGTCCTGCACCATTGCAACCAAAAATATTACGCGATTCGACATTCTGACGAGGAAGGGAGTAGCCCATTGCTTCCAAAAATCGCACTTCTGGTAAGTTGCGCAATACCGTGATGGTTTTTTTATTTGAAATAATGACTGCCATATTGGGCAATACTTTTGGGTAACCAAAGGCTAGTAAATCAGTCAATTCAATTTTAGGCTTTAATTCTTTTTCGCCGTTTAAAATTAAGGTCAAAATTTTATCCTGTACGGCTTTCCATTCATGGGAATGAATGTCAATTTCGTGGATTTTTTCTGGTAAATTTTGAAAATTAGCGGGCTGATAGCCAATTTCAAAAACACCATCACTCTGGACTGCCGCACTATATAGAGTATGGTCATCGACCATGTCCCAATCGAAAACAGCGGTCGTTTCCAAAATATCATAAATCTGTTGATTGATGTCAGAAACAATCAAAATGTCCTGTCGTTCCGAAGTGTTACCTGTAGTAACTACCTGATTTTTTTGACAACTTGCCAATGCCAATAGTGCTATCGCAAAACCTAAAAATTTTTTCATTGTCGAAAGTTTAGTTGGATACCTTAGTGAAAACGATACGTAATTACAAATAAAAAAAAGGGTTGAGTGGTGGGAAAATAACCTGTCCACAGAGGTGTCAGGTTAAATAATGTTGTATATTGGATAGTCTCAACTGCGAAGATACAAGAAAACTGTTGCAAATGCAAAGTATTGTCTTGTAAAAAAAGGGTTTTCTCCTAAAAAAAAACAGTTCATGTTGATACGAAAGAGATTGATTTTTAAACAAAAAACCAGATCGACTCAATGTTTTTTTTAAGGAGAAAATGGAGCACTTCCCAATCTTCAATATAGTTCGGATTTTCCTGCTCCGCACTCACCGTTACTTAATAATTGATGTTACGCACTTTGATATTTTGAGATGCGAAGCAAATTAATCCAAGATTTTTCTACTACTCTGCTGTGCTTTCCGATTGGCATCGGAATTTGCAATCTAAGGGATTCTCAAGGGAGAAGAAATTTTTCCAAAACTTCTTTCCCCTTTAGAATCGCATCGCGGCGGCTTGGATTTCAAATAAAGCCGTGAACGTTTTCGCCGCGAAATACTATAAAACTACGCAACATCAGTTAATAATATTTTTTAAGAGAAAGCCCTTCTTGTGAAAATTAGGTAAATCCTATTTCATTTTTCATCCTTAAACTTCCAAAATGATACCTGAGTAGTTACTTTTGGCTTTATTTTTGATTTAATTAAAAATATTCTTTCAAAATCCCTTCCGCAATAGCTATGCTATTTACCCTTGGCTTATAATTTACTGGATTAGACAATAGACTATTAAATCCTTTTCACTAATCAAAATGGATATTTCTTTTTATATCAATATTTAGATTTGTTTTTAAATATCAAATAAGCTCAATCAATATGATATTTAAAAAATGGATACTAAGGCACTTTTTGTTCGATAAAAACTACACAAAATATTGAAAAATGGTTCTTATTCATTGTTAATATATTTTACAAATTAAGTATTCCAAACTGAACGTATTATGAAAAATCTACTACTAATCGCCTTATTTATGGGCGTATTTTCTTTAAATCTTCGTGCCCAAGCACCTCAGGCAGTTTGCTATCAAGCACTTGCCAAAGACAATCAAAACAACAATATTCTGGAATCAACTATTGGTATCCGTGCGACTATTGTGCGAGGGTAATGCGAATGGTATCGACGAATGGATTGAAATTCATACGCCACAAACAGACCAATTTGGTTTGTTTACTATCGAAATTGGACAAGGAAATGTGGTGCCTGGTGGAGTGCAATCTTCGTTTGAAAGCATTCAATGGGGACAAGGCGAATATTGGTTGCGCATCGAATTTGACCCGTTTAACAACGGAAATTATCAGTTGATGGGCGCGAATAAAATCATCTCTGTTCCTTATGCACTGTATGCAGAAGGAGCTAATTCAGCTACTTCTGCTGATACTGCTTTGGTAGCCTTGACGACAATTGGCGATGATGATGGTGACCCATTGAATGAGTTGCAGACTTTAAATTTTGAAAATGGGGAATTGTCTATTCTTGCACCAGATGGCTCGACCGTAGGAACACCTGTTTTATTGACAACTTCTGCAGGTGGAACGATAGATGATTCAAATACCAATGAGTTGCAAAGCTTGGTTAGTCAGGGTGGTCAACTTTTCTTAGAAGATGAGAATGGTACAACAAATGGTAGCGGGGTTACTTTTGATGAAAGTAGCACTAATGAAATTCAAACCTTAGCTGTTCAGAATGGTGAACTGATTTTGCAAAACCCAGATGGTACAACGAGTGGCACAGGCGTTGCATTTGATAATAGTGAAACGAATGAATTACAAACATTAAGTATTGATGGCAATGTTATTTCCCTTTCTGGTGGAAATAGTATTGAATTGAATTCTGACAACGTACCTTTTCTTGCTCCTGGTTCTTCTTCTGATTTGCCACAAGGGATTTATGGCGAATATGTTGTGAAAGGAAGTGGTAACTTTACAGTACCAGCAGGAAAAACGTTTTGGATTATGGCTGGTGGGCCAGAAGTGAAGTTGAAAGGATTAGGTGTCACTCCTTACGTGGCTCATCCAACAACACCAAATATGCCTGTTTTGTCAGCAGGGCAGCTTGTACAAGATTGTATGTGTACTGGCGTTTTGATTGATTATTCACCGTTTATTCAGCCTATCATCATTAATATGATACAAGATGGATCTTATGTTGTTCCAGAAGGAAAAGCTCTATTTATAAAAAGCGGATTAGCGAATGATGAAATCGCTTATTTAAAAGTGAATAATGAGCCAATGGAGTTTTTACGCTCTAACTTTACAAGAGGCACAAGAATTATTACATTTCCTCCGAATACTTTAATTGAGCCTATTTCACCTAGTGTGAATGATATGATTTTAACGGGATATCTGATTGATGTTGTGAATTAATAGTGGCTGCTTTTTTAAGTCGTTATTGAATCTTTCAATTTTTGAAAACAAATAAATCAGAACCATGAAAAAGATATACTTAATAATAACCGTATTCTTTCTGCTCCACGCAGGCTTGAATGCGCAAAGTATCCCTTGGGGTACATTTTGTAGCTCAGCTGGAACACAAAGCAATGCGACGGGAACAATAATTTATACGCTTGGAGGCTGTCCAACTTGTGGGCCTGCTGAAAGTGATATAGGTGTTTTTGTTCCACCACTTGTAGGCAATTCCAGTCCAGATTGTTTTACTTCTGCCTTTGATTTTGATGCAGAAAATAATGATTGCGGTACTACTTACAATTTCTTTTATACAGGAAATGCAGATGTAAATGCGGTCACATTTGAATGGGATTTTGGAATAGATGCCTTTCCACAAACATCCAGTTTAATCAATCCTGTCGGCGTGGCTTACGGCAGTACTGGCACAAAACAAGCCACGCTTCGGGTATTTACCGCTGATTGTGACGTGAGTGTGTCCTCTATGTTTGAGGTAAATTTAATTGGCTTTGCAGCTAATCCGGTCATTTCTAATGTTACTTGTAAAGGGCAAGCTAATGGAGCCGTTGAACTTGAAATTAATGGTGGAACTGCGCCATTTTCCTACACTTGGTCAAACGGTGAAACTACAGCGTCTTTGATGAACCTCGAAGCTAATGACTATGCTTATACTGTTACCGATGCAATGGATTGTACCAGTATGAATGGTATTCAGGTTACAGAACCCAGCGATAGCTTAATGATAGCTTTCGAAAAAACACCAGAAACTTGTACAGGCGACCTCGACGGTACCTCTGTTGCGATAATTACTGGAGGAACTGAACCGTATAACATACTGTGGTCAGATGGTTCTACGGCAATGTCTCGTACTGAATTGGCTGGTGGAACTTATACGCTAAATGTTACGGATTTTAATGCTTGCCAAATTGAAGGTATGGTGTTGATTAACCAGCAGTGTAATCCACATATTTTTAATACGATTTCTCCTAATGGGGATGGTGTCAATGATACTTGGACGGTTACAGATATTCAAAGTTATCCAGAGAATGATTTGCAAATTTTCAATCGTTGGGGTGAAAAAGTGTTCAATACTACTGGCTATTTGAACACCTGGAATGGGGTGAATAATGATAAAAAACCACTCTCCGCAGGTGCTTACTACTATGTTATTCGATTAAATGATGATGAAAATAATGTACTCACAGGGTCTATTACCATTGTGAGATAAAATATAGGTTTTTGAGGTTGATGGTTGTTTTAAAAAATTGCAAAATGCACAGGTAGCAGATACCTGATATTTATAAAGGCAATATTTTTTATTAAAAATTGAACTTTTAATAGAATGAGGTATCTGCTACTTTTTAAAACAAGCATGAAACCATGAAACCATGAAATCATACTACGATGAAAAAACTGCTACTTTTAATATATGTGATATTGACTGCGTATGGCATGCAAGCCCAACAATATCCACTCTTTACTAATTATGTCCTCAACGATTTTGGATTTAATCCAGCGATTGCAGGAACATCTGAGTACTTGGAAACTCGCCTCACTTACCGCACACAATGGGTAGGAATTGATGATTCACCAAAGACGCAAATTTTGAGCGCACACGGTGGCTTGGATTCTATTCCGATTGGCATTGGCGGATTTATTTTCAATGATGTGGCTGGTCAAATCAAACGAACAGGCTTTTCCATCGGCGGAAGCTACGGCTTGAATGTCGGCGAATTGGGCGAATTACGATTAGGCGCATCGGGTTCATTTTACAACTACCGATTGAGTGATAGCTATTTTGCGGAAGAAGAAATCGACCCAACTTTGATAAGTGCAATGGATAATCACTGGACACCAGATTTAAATGTGGGTCTGTATTTTAGAATGAATAACGGGTTTTATGCGGGTGTTTCTGCGCCACAAATTTTAAGTAAAAAAGTCACTTTTGACAATGAGTTAAATGCCATGCCGACAAGTACTGACCTTGTTCCGCATTATTATGGAATGGCAGGTTATCGCTTGCAAGTGAGTGAAAAGTTGGCAATTGAACCTTCCGTTTTGGTAAAAATTTCAGAAGCTGCACCCGTACAGATGGACTTTTCAGCAAGAGCTATTTTAAACAATAAATTTTGGTTTGGTGCCAGCTACCGAACGCAAGATGCGGCGGCAGCAATGATTGGAATGGATTTGACTCGGCGAATGAACCTAGCCTATGCCTACGACTTCACACTAAGTGAATTGAATGAAGGCTCAAAAGGAAGCCACGAAATCACGCTCGGTCTCCGCTTATTTGGACCAAAAGATTCAGATGGTGACGACATCCTTGACCCAGACGACGAATGCCCAGAAGAACCTGGAACGAAAGAAAACAACGGTTGCCCAGAAGAAAAAGAAGAAACGGAAGAAGAACCAATCGACACTGATAAAGACGGTACGCTTGACCCGAACGACGCTTGTCCAGAAGAACCTGGGCCTGCGGATAACGATGGCTGCCCTTACGGCGACCGCGATAAAGACGGCATTCGCGACGAAATTGATGATTGTCCAGATGTGTACGGCATAGCTGAAAACAAAGGCTGTCCAAAAGACGACGCTGATGGCGATGGCATTATCGACTCGGCTGACCGCTGCCCGAACTTGAAAGGACACATTCAAAACCAAGGTTGTCCACTCGGCGATGCAGATGGCGATGGTATCTTGGATGAAGTGGATAAATGTCCGAATACGCCAGGCTCAATTGCTAAAGCAGGTTGTCCAAGTGCGACAGATGAAGAGCGCGAAATCTTGGAATTAGCGATTAAAAACTTATATTTCAACTTGGATAAAGACCGTATTCGACCAGAAGCCTACCCATATCTTGACCGTTTGGCAGAGGTGATGGTGAGACGACCAGAATTAAAAATTGCGATGCGTGGACACGCTGATGAACGAGGGAGCGACGAATACAATCTGGATTTATCTCGACGCCGAGTAGAAGCTGCGTTGTTTTACTTGATGAACCGCGGTGTTAATCGCAATCAAATGAGGACTGAGTATTATGGCGAACGTGTCCCTGTTGCAAAAGGAAAAGAGGAATATCAATTAGATAGACGGGTAGAGATGCAGTTTGTTTGGGATTAGATTTTAAGAGAAGTCAGCGGTCAGACCTCTGAATTAGGCAATAGTTTTTCTAAATATTTATTTTTGGAATATTTTAGGTCAAGCCGAAACGACGCAAGTTGTTTCGGCTTTCCTTTTTTACAAAAGACATTTTTTGCAAATATTTTGCAAACGGATTGCAAATAAAGCACGAAATTTGGTTATATTATTTTAAACAGCTATCTTTGCATTATATTAACTATTTCAGCTTTACTTCGAATTCACACTAAATACATTTCAAAATTATTTAAATTAAATAATCAAGTCACACTACTAATTATTTCATTATCCAATTTTTAAATTACCTAATTCCTGAATGTCAGCGATGACTACATCGTTGATTGATAATTTTGAATGTGTTTTCCAACACTTTATTGAAAACGTCACGTCCAAAAGGCTCTTGCAAGTTCCATTTTTGACAATAAAAATATAATTCTAATGCCTGTTTATACGGCATTTCATTTTTACACCATTTAAATAATTAAATTACGATGGCTAACTTTAAATTATGTTTGCTACTCATCGTTGGATGCTGTTTTTGCAGTACCAACGTACTTTTTGCTCAAAAAGCAAAATTTAAAAATAAAAGAGTTAGTGTTCAAAAAACGCGACTTCCAACGAATTATATAGCTCCGGAAGACCGGACCTACGACCTTTATACTAAAGGAGCTTATGCAACAAATATCGAAGCTCATGATAAAGGGATTTATGGATGGACTTTGAACACGGAAAATCCGAAATTAGAAGCTGCAATTAGTCTCTATGGCTTTAGAATTGGTAGCGCTCAACGAAGTTCTGAGAAGAAGGAAAAGAAAGATAAAGAAGGAAAAGTAGTGGATAGATGGACTGAATATACTTACAGCGGTAAAGCTGAGGGTAAGGGAACTTTGTATCTTTACGGTGCGAGTAATCCATTTGTTTATAAGAAGAAGAATGCGAAAAAATCTAAAGCGGAATTGAAAAAAGAAGAAGAAGCTGCGGCTAAGAAAAAAGCATTGGAAGATAATCCTTTCTTGACAGCAGATGATGTGGAAGATGCGGGCGAAAGTGACATTAGTGAAGATACAGGATTGGATGGCGCGCAATTGCCACTTATAGAACGAGTGAGTCTTGATGTTGAAACAAGCGTAAAAACAAAAGCATATCGCTCTTCATCGGCTGCATATAAAGATTACATCGGGACACAAAAGCCTAAATTGTATGACTTCAAAAGCAGCTTTCCTGGCAGAGCTTATAATAAAGCTATCAATACATTGAACTACAGATATGGCTATAGTCCAGTAAAGTACAGAGTTGCATTGAAATCCATGAAATCGGAAAAGCATCCAGATTTCAAAAAATGGAACGATGCGTGTCAAGCGACGGAAACTTTATTTAAAGCCTTTAAATACAATAAGTCTATTGATGCAAATCAAAAGAAATTTGACCCAATCATTGCTTATTTTGCAGGTATCGTGGAAAAAATTCCAGACAGTGACCGTAAAGCAAAGAAAATGAAAAAAGCGGCATTCCAAAATTTGGTGAATATCCTTTATTATTTAGACCGCTACGAAGCAGCAATTACGTTGTCTAAAAAGTATGCAGATTCTAAATTATTGGATAAATTGTCAAAAAGAATGTTGGAGAATTCAGAGCGACAAGTTGCGCTTCTTGCATTCCATAATGTGGAATCTTGTCACATTGAATCTTCAGTTGAGATTGATGAGGCGGATATTGAATCAGAAGATGGAGATGCCGGTGATGACGGCTAATAAATCTAATGATTGATTTATAAACAATTTAAAAGCAGGTTCTTGAGTCTTAATGATTCAAGAACCTGTTTTTATTTTAAAAAAAGGCAATGTTTTTTTAAAAATAAATCTGCCGAAACTGATTGTAAATGTCTTGAAGCAAGTCCTCCGCCAAATCATCATCACTCGCCAAATTGATACTTGTGGACGGCTGATAAGTGCCCGGAATTGCTCGTCGGTCGCCGTTTAATTCTACCGTTTCGTCCGTAGATGCTACCTCGAAGAACCAAGTATTTCCTGAAAGTCGGCAATTATCGGAGTAGCCTCTCACATTAATATCAGTGTACCATTGCGCTTTTTTGGTGATTTGAGTGGTCGTGACGCTGCCTTCGACATTGGTGCGGATTTCTCGCTGAGAGGTGAAGCCCGAAGTATCGGTCACGGTTTCATAGCCCGTGACGACGGCTTCTTCAAAATTTTGGGTATTGGTATTGCGGGATTCATTGATGTCGAGCGACCTAAAATTAATCTCAATATCGCAATCAACATAGTCAATATTCTCTTCATAAACGACCGTCCGAAAGAGATAATCGCCGCTGACATTGGCAAAAAGATTGTCGATTTGCCAGTTGAAACTCAAGTTGAAAGGCGCATACGCACTGACGCGATAAACCAAAGTCCCATATTGAAAACAAAGCTGATGCAGCGAATCGACACCTGACGGTACTGCACCATATTTCTCCGCTTTGCCAAAATATTCGTAAGCATCTTGCGCCAAAAATTTATTGCCATTCTCCATCGAAGCGGCGAGGTGTTCTTCACCCAATTGCATAAATCCATCCATTAAATCCTCACTCAATAACTGCTCTCGTTCTATCGCTTGCTGATAATTGAAGGCAAATTTATCGCCCAAATAAGGATTCGCCTTTTCAATTTTATCCAATAAATCGTGCTGAATGTTAAAGGCTTTTTCCAGATTGTCCAAGCCTGCTGAATTTTCATAAAAACTGACGTCCTTTTGGTCTTGCTGATAAATTTTATCCAACGAACGCAGCAAAATATCACGGTCTGCTTCGGTTGCCTTTTTCTCGTTTTTCAAATTTTTCAATGCAGATTTGAAGGCAGCGGAGTAGTCTCCGTTGTCGAATTTCTTTTTTGGGGAGGAGCAGGCGATTGCTAAAATAAGTAAGGCTATAATGGTGAAAGTGGTTGATTTCATGTTGCGTGAGTTAAACAGGCTGTTTTTCAGCTATCTTTGTTTCCAATTGCTCAACGGTTTTAGCCAACTCAGCTTTGACCTTTTTTAAATCAGCAGTAGAAGTATTTTCATCGTTAGCAAAATCATCTAAAAGGTTCATTACTTTTTCAAATTGTGCTTCCGTTTTTTTGATATTAGACATGGTAAAATTGTTTTTTGATTAAATTAATTTTGAGTCAATTCCTGTTCTTTTTTGTTCAACGCTGCTATCATTCTTCTCAAATTGGTGGCTTCTGTGTCTGTCAAATCAGGATTCTCCAAATCTTTTTCTATCAAATTCCTCAAAATGCGGATTTCGATAAGTAGTTTTTCTGTTTTGTTCATTGTTTTGTTTTTTTGAATTAAAAGCAAGTTAAATCATTTTTTTCAAATTTGCAATTTTTCCAAAAAAGCTAAATGTTTTTTTTCCAAATAAAAAGGTCTCCCCCCTTCTCAGGAGAGAGACCTAAACGTTAAAAGCTAACCTTAACGTCAAGTTTTAAAGTAAAAAATGCGTCTTTTTATCGAACCACCGCAAATTTCTCACTCATCTGTTCTTTACCAGAAATCACTCGAATTAAGTAATAACCCGGAGTGAAGTTACTGACATCTACGCGCGTTTGGTGTGCGCCTGCAGGCGTGTCCAACTGCTGAATGATGCGACCTGTGAAGTCGGTAATAATCATTTTCGTTTCATGCATTTCTGCAAATTGATACGCAACCGTTAATTGGTCGTTGACTGGATTCGGGAAAATTTTCAACTCATTTGGTGTATCCAAAATGTAATCTTCGTTGTCCAAATCATTGTCCTCACGGTCGTCAACTTCATTGTCCATTTTATGTTTTCCGTCGTTGATGACCAATAAGTTTTCGTTATTGGCATTGATACAACCAGAAATGATAACATCGTCGATATAAACCCAATCTGAATTTCCAGAGGCATCGCATCGGAAGCGTAAAACGGTATTGGCAGAGAACGGACCATTAATCGTTACGGCGTCAAATTTACGCTCGCCATTTTCAAATTCATCGCCCCGATTCCATTCTTCTACGGTGACAAATGATGCACCGCCGTTGTTGGAAATTTGCAACCAGAAATCCTCATTGGCATTGTCCATGCTGCGCGCAATATAACTGAAATCAACAGTCAATTCTTCGTAAGCAGACAAGTTTAAAACGTCTGTCGTCATGGTCGAAGTGCTGGTATTGTCTCGCAAACGCACGCAATAGTTTCCGCTATTGGCGTAAGCTGCATCGTTGGCACTTCGGCGACAATCCGAGCCACCGTCGTTCCAAATACCCCAGCCGCTTTCAAAATTATTGCTGTCGATAACTTGATAACTACAGTCACCGCCTACGCCTGCTTCCAAAATATCAACTGTGTAATCTTCGACTTCTCCGTAAGTGAAAGTGCTACAAGGACCAGGGATTCCGCCCCATTGCATGCTTACTCGCATTTGTGTTTCACCCAAAGATACATTGGATGGAATGTTGATTGCACCGCTGATTGCCGCATCTGAGCTACCAGAGAAAACTTCCTCTCCTGCATCATCAAAGTCGTTATCTTGGTTGAAATCAATCCAGATTTTCCAGTTTTCAGTATAAATGCTTGAAACAAAACCCGGTGTCAATAATATATCGTGCTCACCGCCTTGTTCTAATTCAAAAACATAACCCGTGAAATCTGCATATCCATTATTGTTACCCGAAGCATTAACATCGCCGTCAACTGCCACGCTTTCAATAAATTCATAATTGGTGTTCAAACCTTCGCTGTCGCAGTAGCCTTCATTTGGCGGTGTTGCGTCATTAATAGTTACTGCAGCTTCTGCCAAACAACCATTTGCATCAAAAACACTGACTTGATACGTACCTGGTGCGAGTCCAGTAATCGTTGCGGTATTGCCGCCGTTACTCCAAGCGTAAGTGTATGGAGCTATTCCGCCAGAAGCAGTTACCGTTGCTGAACCGTTGTTGCCGCCGTTGGCATCCATGCCCGAAGCTGTCGCGTTGATAGCCGATGGCTCGGAAACCGTTACGGTAGCTTGTGCCATACATCCTGCGGCATCGGTCGCTACTACGGTATAGCTGTCTGCTGGAATATTATTTAAATTAGGTCCACCCGCAAAACCATTCCAAGTATAAGAAATATTGCCATTTCCACCAGAAACAACTGCAGAAGCAGAGCCGTCATTCAATCCATTACAACTTACATCCATGCTATTTGCATCGACTGTTAAGCCAGATGGAGAAGAAATTATTGCACTACCTATTTCGGTACAACCGTTGGCATCCGTTGCTGTCACGCCGTAAGTACCAGCTGATAAGTCATCAATCGTTGCGCCAGAATCACCGTTGCTCCATGCGTAGGTGATTGGGTTAACACCACCGCTTGTAAAAGCTGTTGCCGTTCCATCTGCTGCATCACAACTGGTATCTGTTCCTGTTACAGATAAAGTAATTGCCGATGGCTCGGAAACGGTCGTCGTTGCGGAAGCAGTACATCCTGCTTCATCAGATACAATTACGGTGTATGTTCCTGCTGGAATATTATCTAAATTAGCTGTGCCAGCAAAACCATTCCAAGAATAAGAAATGCTGCCATTTCCACCAGAAACGGTTGCAAAAGCAACTCCATCACTTAATCCATTACAAGTAACATCCATGCTATTTGCTGAAACGGATAAGCCTGACGGAGACGAAATAGTTACACCTTCGCTACTCATACAGCCATTGGTATCTGTTGCTGTTACCGTATAAACACCTGCGCCTAATCCAGAAACGGTTGCGGTAGTTGCGCCAGTACTCCAAGCGTAGGAGAATGAATCAGTTCCGCCAGAAGCAGAAGCCGTAGCAGAACCATCTGCGCCACCACAACTTGCATTGGTACTAGTGATTGAAATAGAAATTGGGTTTGGTGCGCCAACTGTTGCAGTCGTTGAAGTAGTACATCCATTTTCATCTGTAGCAACTACGAGGTAAATACCTGCGGCTAAATCAGTCGCCGTAGCTGTCGTTTGTCCGTCACTCCATTCGTAAGAAATTGCACCTGTTCCACCAAAAGCGGAAGCGGTTGCTGAACCATCTGCGAAGCCGTCGCAAGAGACATCTGTACTCATTGTAGAAATGGTTATGGCAGTTGGTTCGCCGATAGTTACCGAACCTGTGGCGATGCATCCTGCTTCGTCGGTAGCGACAACGTCATAAGTACCAGCTACAAGATTTTCGATAGATGCGCCCATTGCTCCATTACTCCAAGCGTAGTCAATCGTGCCGTTGCCACCAGTAGCTGTTGCAGAAGCTTCCCCGTCATTTAAGCCATTACAAGAAGCATCATTACCAGAGACTTCAATGGTGAAAGGTGCTGCGTCTTCAATAGTAACGCTTGTAGTTGCGATACATCCATTTTCATCACTTGCGGTAACGGTATAAACACCCGGTGCTAAATTTTCAATAGTCGCGCCTGTGCCGCCGTTATCCCAATCGTATTCAATTGTGCCTGTTCCGCCAGTTGCATTGGCAGAAGCGACTCCGTCATTTGAACCATTACAAGAAATATTTTCACCAAATGCTTGAACGACTAATTCCGCTGGTTCATTAATGGTGATACTTCCTGTTTCGGTGGAAACACCATCCGTTACCATCACGGTGTAAGTACCTGCTGACAAATTATCAATCATTGCGGTATTGCCGCCGTTGTCCCAGCTATAAGTCAATGCTCCGTTTCCACCAGAAGCGGTTGCGGTTGCGGTTCCGTTATTGATGCCAAAACAGTCCAAGTCTGTTCCAGTTACATTCAGCGTAATTGGATTCGCAGCAGGTTCAGTGATATTAATGGTATAGTCTTCTGCTTCTCCATCCGAAAAGTCGCCACAATTTGGTGGAACAGTATTGTATCTCATGCTCACACGCATTCGGGTTGTCCCCAACGGCGCATTGGCAGGAATGACAAATGTACCTGTAATGGCTGCATCACTCAAAGCTGGTGCAAAGACCTCTTCGCCAGCATCATCAAAATCTAAATCTTGGTTGTAATCAATCCAGATTCTCCAACCTTCTGCGTAGGCTTGCCCGGGGAAACCCGGCGTCAAGGTAACATTTGCGGTAGCGCCTTGCTCCAAATCTGTGACAATTGACGTATAATCTCCATATCCACCGTCATCACCACTGACATTATTCATTGCGTCAAGCGCAACCGCTTCGATGTATTCGTAATTTTGATTTGTCCCTTGAATATTACAGTAAGAAGGGACGTTGTTGTCTTGAACGGTTACCGTTTCTGTGACGGTACAACCGTTGGCATCGGTTGCCGTGACGGTGTAATCGCCTGGGGCAAGTCCTGTAATGGATGCGCCCGTTGCGCCGTTGCTCCAAGCGTAAGTGTAAGGAGCAGTACCGCCGTTTGCCGTTGCGGATGCAGTTCCGTTATTGCCGTTATTCGCGGGATTAGAAGTCGTTGTAATTGTTAATGGAGCTGGTTCAGAAATGGTGACTGAGCCAGTCGCTATTGTGCTTCCATCATCAACGGTCACGGTGTAAGTGCCTGCACCTAAGCCGTTTATGGTTGAGGTGGTTGCGCCATTACTCCAATCGTAAGTGTAATTCCCAGAGCCGCCCGTTCCGCTTGCGGAAGCTGTTCCATCGTTCGCATTTCGGCAAGAAATATCTGTCGAAGTTACCGTTACGCCAAGCGGGCCAGGTGCGCCGCCAGTTACCAAAGTTGGGATTTGCAATGCGCCTTGAGAAATGATATTGCCATCCGTTACCGAAGCGATATTTGGAATGTACAATGCCAAGTTATTCATCGAAACATCGTCAATATGCCAACCTAAGCCCGATACAGTGACATCACAATTCATTTGAAAACGAATCAATGCATTTTGACCAGCGTAAGCAGATAAATTAACGCTTGTGGTGATAAACCCGCCGCTATTTCCTGAAAAGGCTGGGCGTGAAGCATTAATGGTACTGTTGTAGCCGTTGGCAGTCATATCGTTGCCGAGGTCAGTCCAAGTCGTTCCGTTGTTGGTAGAAATTTCGACAACTCCACCATCCCAAGTTGCTTCTGTATTGTAATTATGAGCAAAGGTTAAAACACTGGAATTCGTCAAACCTTTTTCCGTAGCAACGACTAAATTAGCCACGCTCGTCGTCCCAACATCTGCTGCAAACCAAGCGTTTGAGCCGCTATTTACTGTACCAGATTGCAATCCCCAAGAAGATGCGCCAGTATTGTCTGTATTCCAATTGCCAGCACCATTTTCCATATCATCTGTAAAATCAGGTACATTTCCATTCACAGCACCATCCACTTGAACAGTGAAGCTAACCGTGTGCGTCGCATTATTTGCTAAAGAAACGCCGGGGAAAGAAACGGTATTTCCACTCAAAGAACCACCTGTAACCCAAGTCGAATTCGATGGCAAATCATCAGAAATAACGACATTGTTCAAAGTTGAACCCGTATTATTGGTTGCTGTTAAAGTATAGGTGATATTTCCACCGGGAGTCACTTGCGTAACACTTGCTGTTTTATCCAAACCAATTGAGCAAGAAGGTGGCAAATCGAATGCTTCAGTTCCGTCGGTATTAGATGCTGAAGAACCTTGATTGGCACTAAAACCTAAACCACGACGTGCAAAAGATTCCCAAATCAAACATTGATTCGCACCGCCATTCAACGCAACATCTGCCGCCAAAATCGCATCACGACCATCTACGAAGCCAGGACCACAAGGTTGTAATTTTAAACCTTCAATCACCAATGCCATTGCAATATTATTTCCACCCGTACCATTATATAAGTCTGGGTCCCAACCATAGACATCAATCAAGTCCCATGTCATGTCCCACAACATTGTTGCCCAAACTGAACCAACACCGTGCGGTACACTCACTCCGCTACCAATCGTTGCGTAAGTCATTGGATTCACATTCAAATCCGTGCTGTAAGGGAATGGACGAATACCGCCGCCATTTGGTCCTTGACCAAACAAGTAAGTACCCATCGGACGAGCATCCGTTGCTTGGTCGCCCGGCTCAATGGTCATCACTGTACCGAAGTAATCCGACCAACCTTCACCCATTTGCTCGCTACCACTCAAACAGCCAGAAGTACTCGGCCCACCCGTCAAGCGAATGGAGATACCATGACCGATTTCGTGAACCACTACTCCGTTGTCATAATCACCGTCGCGACCGTTACACAAGTACATTTGCATACGAGGATTCGAGCCATCTGGTGGCGTCGAAAAGTTCGCATTACAAGTACCCGAACCATCTTGTGCTTCTCCATTTACAGAGTCGCTACCTTGACCGCCGTTGCTAAAATTATCTTCTTGGAAATTTCCAGAGGCTTCATCAAAACCGTAATTGTACCAAACATCATGCGTGATATTTGACCAATAGAAAAGATTGGTCAACGCTGCATCTTGGTAGGCTGTTGGATTACTATCGTCGACCCAAGGGAAGTCAAATTCTAAAGTTGACCCACCATCTACCCGAGCGGCGTCACCGCCAGTTGGGCTATTGGTATCGTCGTTATCTAAGTAGCAATCGACGTTATTTCCACGAGTTACGGTATAGTTTGTTCCGCCAGCCGTGTGCCATTGATTTGGCGATGCTTCTTGATTTGCCAACCAAGGCTCAGTCACAATAGAGCGACCACCAAAGTTTGGACTTTCAACAGGAACTTCAAAAACATTGTAAGTATTCGGGGCAACGAGGGTATTCAATTCGTCTTCAAAATTGTTTGCATGATCGTGTGTGTGGCTCGTGCAATCTTCGGTGTGCACGTGTCCGTCACCAAAATTACAGTGGGTCGTCCAGCTAATTGCTTGGCGAATTTTACCCGTTCGTGCATCGACTACATAATTCATGTAATCTTCACCCGCGACTTCATCAATCGCGATATCCCAAGCAAGGTGCAAATTGCCGCTTTCATCAGCAATATAAACCATGCGTGCAGGAATGTCAGCGTAAGAAATGCTTGGCGCAGAATAAACTACTGCTTTTGCTGCGCTACGGTCGACGTTTTTTACGGCTTTCAATTCACCGCGATTCAAAGGATAGGACTTTTGTTCCGATACTTTGATAATTGCGTCGATAGCGGATAATGTCGCTTGGCTTTGTACGCTTCGTTTTTCTAAAGCGGGTAAAAACTGGCTATTGGAGGTCAAAACATTTCCATTAGCGATGTGTACGGAAGCGTTCGCATTGGTAATTTCGATGCCATTTAAGGTCTGTCGAAAATAAACATGCGTGATGCCTTTGGAAGTGTAATGGTCAGTAACCAAGGGGGCTCGAAGGTCAGCGGGGGCGTATTTGCCTTGCTGACCTTCTTTTTGGAGGTGGGATTTGGCTAGGTCTAAGCCAATTTGTTGTGCATTGACTGGCAAGCTGAAAAGAAGTGCTATTGCCAACGAAAATAAGGTAGTACCTACTCTCATAAATGTAATTGGTTTGAATGTTAGTAATGTTAGTTAATATAGTCGATGCTGACGGCAGGTGCTCATGGGAACGGCTGCTGCACAGGCATTTTTTACAAAAAAATAATAGCAATTGGCAGAACCAATTAGGTAAATGTTTCCTTCCAGAAAGGGGGAAAAGCACTACAAACGACCCGCAAACACATTGTTTATTAACTTATGCAGTAAACAGTCCTTGTCAAGTACAATGGAAGTTTTCTCGTTCAGATTAGTTTTTGTTTAATAAACTAGGTTTAGATGTAGAATCTAAAGAGGAGTAGTAATTTAGTCGTGTGTTTTTTTGTTTAAACTTATGGCGGTTTTGAAATAAAATTATAAATCTTCTGGTGCTGTGTTTCTTATTAACACATTGCAATATTCATAAAATAAAGTTAATAAGTTACGTTTTTGTTCGCTATAACACCCCTTTTATTCCCCTACAATGGCCCTACAATTCTGCATCCAGCATATAAACAGTTGACTGTCAGATTATTGTGTCACAAAGTGAATTTTTATTTTTTTAACTTTTATTTGAAATATTTACTCAATGACATATTTTTTTGTGAGATTTTTGTTTTTGAAAAGAGAAAATTGGGTTTAAATAAAGTTTTATCATGTAAAAAAATAGGTGTTTGTATCCAAAGCAATTGTTTAAATTTTGAAAACAGATACTTTTTCTTTTAAACTTGAGTTGCTATTTAGGGGAAAGTCAATTTTTACCTGTCTATTTAAAAACAAAGCTATCTTTGCTTTCTCATAAAAATGTCGAAAGGCGATTGTCAAAAAATACAGATAAATGAAGTTCATGAAACTCTTTTTGCTCTTCCATTTTATTTTCTTATTTGGATATGCAAATGCTCAAAAATATACCATCAGCGGCTATATCGAAGATGCGGCTTCTGGTGAAAAATTGATGGCTGCGAACGTTTTTGATTTCAAAAGCGGACAAGGAGCGGTGTCAAATACTTACGGTTTTTTCAGCTTGACACTGCCGTCTGATACGGTGGTTTTGCAGGTGTCTTACATTGGTTACGAGTCGCAGGAAGTGGCGTTTTTTTTAGATAAAGACATTCAGCAGAATTTTAAAATATCGTCGGCAGTTGATTTGGCAGAAGTGGAAGTTGTGGCCAGTCGAGCAGGAGAAAAAATTGAGGAAAAAAGCCAAATGAGTCAGATGGATATTCCGATTGAGCAAATTAAAAAAATGCCTGCATTACTCGGTGAGGTTGATGTTTTGAAAACAATTCAATTGCTACCGGGCGTACAATCGGGTGGCGAGGGACAGAGTGGTTTGTACGTGCGCGGCGGTAGTCCTGACCAAAACTTAGTGCTGCTCGACGGCGTACCTATCTATAATGTGTCGCACGTTTTGGGCATTTTCTCTGTCTTCAATGCGGATGCGATTAAGAATGTGACGCTGACGAAAGGTGGTTTCCCTGCGCGCTACGGCGGTCGCTTGTCTTCCATTTTGGAAATCAATATGAAGGAAGGCAATATGCAGAAATTTCACGGCGAAGGGTCAATTGGTGCGATTTCTTCCAAACTGACTTTGGAAGGCCCAATCTGGAAAGACAGAACATCTTTCATCGTTTCAGGACGGCGGACTTATGCCGATTTGATTGCTCGACCTGGTGTTAAAAAAGCAGGTCGTGAAAACGGCGAGGACATTGATTTAGACCTTTATTTTTATGATTTAAATGCAAAAATTAACCATAAATTTAATGATAAACACCGCCTGTATGCAAGTGCTTACCTTGGTTCTGATGTTTTTAAAAATAAAGTGACCGATAAGGAAAGCGGCGACTCCTTTGGTGGCGGTATCGACTGGGGAAATGTCATCTCCGCCCTCCGCTGGAACTGGCAAATCAGCAATAAATTATTCGCGAATACAACGCTGACCTATTCAGATTATCAATTGGACATTGGCGCGGAAGCCACAGATGTGACAGACGGCGAGCGGGAATCTTTTTCAGTAAAATATTTTTCAGGCATCGAAGACGTCGCGGGGAAGATTGATTTTGACTATATTCCTAATCCAAATCACTACATCCGTTTTGGCGCAAGCGCAATTCGGCATACTTACAAACCGGGGGCTTTATCCTTGAAAGCAGAGTTTGATTCGGCGCAATTGGATACACTTTTGGGTTCTAAAAACTTGGGTTCGCAAGAGTATGGTTTGTACGTCGAAGATGATTTTAGAATTGGTGCATTGAAAATTAACGCTGGGCTACACGCTTCTGCTTTTAATGTCGATGGTGCGTTTTATTCGTCGTTGCAGCCGCGTTTGAGTATGCGCTATTTGTTGCCGCGCGATGTGGCCTTGAAGGCTTCCTTTGCGACGATGCGGCAGTATATTAATTTGCTGACAAGTGAAGCCTTGAGTTTGCCTTCCGACCTTTGGGTGCCGAGTACGCAGCGCATCAAACCGCAGGAATCTTGGCAAGCGGCGATTGGTGCGGCGAAGACTTTTGGGGATGGTTATGAAATTAGTGTGGAAGCGTATTATAAGCAAATGCACAATGTTTTATCTTTCAAAGAAGGGTCGAGTTTCTTGTTTGGATTAGAAAATGATTGGCAAGATAAAGTGACGCAAGGTGATGGCGAATCGTATGGTTTGGAATTATTTTTACAAAAGAAAAAAGGGCGCACGACGGGTTGGATTGGTTATACCTTGGCTTGGAACAACCGAACATTTCCAGACATAAATGGCGGTAAAACCTTCCCATTTCGCTTTGATAGACGGCATGATATTTCTGTCGTCGTTTCGCATGAATTTACAGATAAAATCTCCATGTCTGGCGCATGGATTTATGGGACAGGCAACGCAATTACGCTACCCATTACGCAATACGCTGTCGAGCCAAACGGCGGAAGTTACAACACCATTGAAACCAACGGCGAAAAGAATGCCTTCCGAATGTCCGATTATCACCGCTTAGATTTGAGTATAGAATTTCATAAAAAACGTCCAAAATGGGAGCGTTGGTGGATTATCAGCGTTTATAATTCTTATTGGAATCGGAATCCGTATTATGTTATTTCAGAAAATGAGGATGAATTTGATGCCAATGGAAATTATCTGCGGAGCCGCAAGGTTTTTAAAGAGATTAGCATTTTGCCGATAATTCCGTCGGTGTCGTATCGGTTTAAGTTTTAAAAGTTACTGGTTATTCGTCAGTATAGCGTGACAAGTCAACTAATCACAAATCACAATTTTTAACAATGAAAATATCCATCACAAATATCGCTTTTTACGCAAGTCTAATTTTATTAACGAGCTGCGATGGCGACCGATTTAGTCAGGTTTTGGAAATAGACTTGCCAGAAGAAACGCCTGTGTTGGCCGTCACTTCAGGTGCGCGCGCAGGTGCGCCGGGTTTGTTTGCTTACGTTACGCATACTTTGGGCGCGTTAGAAGACCCTAATTTTTCGGATTTACCCGAAGCAACGGTTCGATTATTCGAGAATGGAACAGCAATCAACGAATTGGAATACGATGAGGCAGGGCAGGTGCATTTTGTAGAACTTGCCACTCCGATAAAGGAAGAACCAGGTACAGTTTATCGCTTAGAAGTAAGTGCCGATGGTTATGAAGATGTTTTTGCAGAGCAGGTGATGCCGACGATAGTGCCTATTTTATCGGCTGCTTATTCGGCAAAAACTGCCATAGATTTTGAAGGAGAGGAAGTGGATGAATTGGCGGTGGAATTTAAAGACCCAAGTGGAGAAGATAATTTTTATGGATTTCGCGCGACTGCTCTGGAGCGATTTACCAATGGAACAGATACCTTTGATTACAATAGAGATTTGTACTTAGACTCCATAGACCCTTTGTTTGAAGACGGGGCAGGCGGATATTATATGATAAATGACCGAGCTTTTGCGGGTGGACAATATACAGCCAATTTTTTCTTCTATCCACTTGATTTTTTTACTGACCCATCCGTTGAAGTAGTCAGTCGAAAAATTAATCTTCGCTTGATTAATCTGACCAAAGACCGCTATTTGTATTTCAAAACGCTATTGGCGTATCGCGACAATAAAGACAATCCATTTTCTGAACCCGTGACCGTGCACCATAATTTTGAGAATGGGACGGGGACGTTTACGTTGGAGAGTTGGTCGGAGTTTGAGTTGGATTTGGAGGAGTGATTAGGCACTCATTTTGGATAAAAAAGCCATTTTTCTATTTTTAGATAATGGAACTTTTCGACCATTTCTTAACTCAATCACCCCATCTCCTGACCAGATTTTTTTTACAAAATTCAAATTAATGAGATGTGATTGATGGGTACGAAAGAACAAATGAAACGGCAATAACTGTTCGTAAAATTTCAACCCTCTGGAGGCGGTAATCTTTTCTTCTTCGGCTAAATGAAAGGTAGAATAATTGCCACTTCCTTCTACGTCGGTAATATTCTTGGCTTCAATAAAAATCGTACCTTCGGAGGTATTGATGGTTAGTTTATCTTCTTTCTTTTGTGTCATCAGTTGCATTAGATTGGCAACATTTTGCTCTATGCTGTTGGTTCGACTTTTGATTTGAACCTTACTGATAGCGGCAATTAATTCCGTAGGGTCAATTGGTTTCAACAAATAATCAGCGGCATTGACTCTAAAGGCTTTGTGGGCAAATTGAGCATGACCCGTAATGAATATCAATTGAAATTGCAAAGGCGCAATTTGTTTCAATAAGTCAAATCCATTTTCTTCGCCTATTTCGACATCCAGAAATACAATTTGTGGTTGAAATTGGCGAATTAATGCAACCGCGTCGGGCAAATTACTTGCTGTCCCAGCCACTTTCACTTGAGGGCAATAGAGGTCTAATAATGCGGCAAGGGATTCGCAGCAATGTCTTTCATCGTCGATGATAAGGGCGTTAAATTTTGTTCTCATGGAATAAATACTAAGTGTTCAATAAATTAGGTTTTAATCGTATTAGCACGCATGTTCCGCTATCATTTTTGTTCTCTTTTTGTATCGTCACGGTATCATCAATCTGCTCCCCCAACAACTCCAACCGCTTCCGTGTAATCGACATTCCCACAGACTTATGGCGTGGTTGATTCGCAATTCCGCCATTTTTCTTTTTTCGAAATCCAACCCCATTGTCTTTCACGGTTACAATCAAATCATTGTTCTCCATATCAAAAGACACCTCAACTTTTCCCTTTCCTTCTTTTTGTGAAATACCATGAATGACGGCATTTTCAATATAGGGCTGAATCAATAATGGTGGAAATTCTACCGAATCTTGGTCAAGGTCGTTTGCTACGGTGATTTGATAGTCAAATTGATGACTAAATCGCTGCTGTTCCAATGCCAAATAATTATCCAATAGGCTAACTTCTTCCTCCAGAGTCACTTTCCCTTTGACGGAAGCATTCAAATTATGGCGCACCAAACGCGCAAAGCGAGAGAGAAATTCAACTGCCCGTTTTTTATCATTTTTGAGAATGAAGTTTTGAATAGAATTCAGGCAATTGAAAATAAAATGCGGATTCATCTGCGCTTGCAAAGCCGATTTTTCCAACGTTTCCATCTGATTTTTTAAATCCGTTTCTTTTTGAATTTGCTGTACTCGGTATTGATACAATTGCCAAAGTGTTCCTATAATTGCCGTCAAAGCCAACAATCGAAACCACCAAGTTTCCCACCACGGCGGCAGAATGGTCACTTTTTGAAAAGTACTTTCGCTCCAAAAACCATCTTCGTTTTGGGCTTGTACTTCAAAGTTATACGTTCCTTTCGATAGCTTGGAATAGTTGACCGTACGGTTTTGAGTGTATAGCCATTCTTCCTTTCTTTCGAGTCGATAACGATAAGGAATCTGCCCATTTTGTCGGTAATTGATGGTCAAATATTCAAACGTGAGGTTGTTGGCATCATAAGCTAAATCTTTGATGTTTTCTGGAGAAAAAGCCTTGTTATTCACTCGAATGGATTGGATAACTGGCGCAGGGGCATCTTCATTAATTTCCTTATCTTTAAATTTCACCAAACCATTGGACGTACACAGCCAAACCTGCCCTTCGTAGGATTTAATCTGGACAATTTCATTAGACGGCAATCCGTTTGCCATCGTAAATCGCCTGACTTTTGGCTGCCCATTTTCAAAGGTGATTTTATTGAGTCCATTAAGCGTGCCTGCCCAGAGGATATTGTTTTCGCAGACATGCACATCTTCGAGCATATTGGAGGTGAGTCCGTCTTTTTTGGTGATTTGCAGGGGTTCTTCGCCTTCTTTCCAGACGATAATGCCGTAGCCTTTTGTGCCGAAGACGAGGGTGCTGTCTTGGAATTGGTGGATGTCTTCTACGCGGTGGTGAAAGGCGGGGTGATTGACGCCGACGTGGACGTAGGAGGAGTCGATGAACTCGTGGAGACCGTCTTTTGTGCCGATCCAGAGGCGGTTGGTATGGTCGGAGTGGAGTCCGTAGATTCTGATTCTTCTCTTTCTTAGCTTATTCAAATCCGGAAATACAATGGTATTAGTTAAAGGGTTAAGAATGAATAGCCCATCAAAGCTATGATTACAAACGATATAACCATTTAAACTAAATTGAAGATTATCAACCCCACCTAACCTTGCTGGAATTGTCTTTTTTAACCTTTGATGAAAGAATTTAATACTACCTTTTACATCATTTTTAATATAACCCAATCCGTACCATAACCTTTCTATGTCTTTTTGAAACAGGATTGCAAAATTATTTTTGCCAAAGAAATTGCTACTTGTAAAATTTATATTATTTTTTTTAGTATTTATTCCAAATAAATCACCATTTCCGCAACCAATAAATAGATTATCTTTATTTTTAAAAGTAATAGAACTAACGACATCTGTAGAAAGACCAAATCTTAAATCATAAGTTCTGATATCAATGTTCGAAGTAAAATAAATACCCTTTTCCAATGTTGAAATCCAATAATTTCCTTTTCTATCATAATTTACTTTGTTTATGCTTAATCCATCTAAAAACTGACTATATTTGTTCTCTTTTATATCACCTAAGGTTTCATAATTTCTCAAACCATTTCCATCTCCAAGACAAAACCAAATTTCACCTGATTTTTCATCCTCAAAAATTTCATTTATCGTTTTTGAAAAAGGAACTGTCCACAAAATTTTTGAATCTTTTAGACAATATAGAGAACCAAATAATTGAATTAAATATTTACCATTTAATAGCCTTTGGGCATCACCATTTTTGCCAGAGAGAAAAAATCTTGGAAGTATTTTTAATACATTTATATTTGTTTCTATTAAATTTACATATATAGATAAATCTTTTTCTAACTTAAACGTCCAATCATAAAGTTTTTCTTTGAATACATCCCTCCTGCTGGTTCTTAACCAAATGGTTTCGTCAAATTCATCTAAATCCATAACCATCATTGAAGATGGCAAATCATTCGTAAGTGTATCTAAATTTCCTAAACTATCAATAACCATTATTCCAAAATCATTTAATTGAGAATAAGTCGTTTCATCCTTTGATAAATGCATAAACCCAGCACCGCTAAACTTATCCCTCAACCCCTCAATCAAATAATTATACCGATACGGCAAAATCGTATCCCCCTCCAAAATAAAAATCTCTCCTGTCATTGTCCCAAACCAAATCCGTCCTTTTCCATCTTCATGCACATCAAAAACGACATTGCTCATCAAGCCTTGTTCTGCATCATAGGTCTTGAAGTCATAGCCATCGAAGCGTGCTACTCCATTGTCTGTTCCAAACCACATATAGCCTCGACTGTCCTCGAAGGCACAGTATACTTCAGGACTGGGCAGACCATGTTCGGTTCCATAGTTCCGAAAGTGGGGTTGTGGATTCTGTTGACTATGCACTTGCATACTCCAGCTTAGACAAAATAATAGGCATAGGATGCGGGGCATCAGTCGTGGTTTTAATAAGTGTGGTCGTCGTAGTTATTTTAGTATAAAAGTAGTAAAGTAGAATTCTCTTCTGAAAATGAAAGTACCTGTTGTTGAAATGTAGCAGCTAAATATAGAAATATGTCTGCTCATCTATGAAATAGGGTGAAACCTTTTCGGAAAGAGATTTACTAAATTTTTAAAATTTAGCAAATCAAACCTTCGCGCCTCCGATTTGCTAAATCTCTCAGATTTAGTAAATCTTCTTTCACCCTATTTCATTGATGAGCGAATATGCCTGCAAGATAATTGTTTTGTTGAATTGTTGAAAGTTTTTTTTAGTAAAAAGTGATGAATGGTCGGATTTTAATTAGGAATGGGGGAATATTAATTGAAAAGGGGTGGATTTACATTAGGGGGAAATGGAGGGGTGAGGTGAGGTATTTTTGTGGGAGGACTTTTAACTTTAAAACCTTTTGATGATGAAAAGAATTGTACTCCCTGTTTTTATGTTTATTTGTTTCACCTGCCAAGTAAGTTTTGGACAGCAAACTTGCAATGTAGAACCTACATTTCCAGGTTGGGCAGTTTCTCTTTGCGGTCTTAGTGTTGATTATGAGGTAGATGTAATAACCAATCCACCATCGCAAGTCTCTGTAGAATGGGATTTTGGAGATGGTACAGTTCAATTTTTTGATGGTTCTCACACTTATGAAGAAGCTGGTAGTTATGAAATTTGTGTAACCGCTTCGACGATGCAATGTTCAGATACATATTGTCAGATGATTGGGGTTAGCAATCCTTCGCCCACTTTTGATAATTTACCGAATGATACTATTTTATCAGTCACAGATGAATTTATCTGCGTGAATCACGATTACGACCCCATCATGACGGCAAGTGACCCCTGTTTTCCAAATCCAAATCCTTTATTTCCTACAAATGTTGTCTGTACGAGAAGTGATGGAAAACCTGATTTGACTGATTCATGGGAAGCTGGAGTAACTACAGTTACTTGTATTACTACAGGGGCGACAGGGAATACGACAGAATGGTCTTGGATGGTTACGGTTCAGGATGATGAATGTGATTGTGAGAGTCCTGATTTCTTCTATTTATATGGAGATTCTGAAAGCAATAATTACCATAAAGTCGATTATTTTAATAATTCATTCTATGTTTTGGGAGGTAGAGGAAGTAATGCAAGCGGAGAAATAAGAAGTAGTTTTTCTAAAATAGAAGTAACTGGAGCGGTACAATGGGCAACGTATTTACCCGCCAATTACTCTTTAAGCGATTTCGTTCGTAGTTCAGATGGATATATTTTTGTAGGTGCTACACAGCCGTTTAATTTTTCTTCAAATTCACTAATATGCAAAATTGACTTTTCTGGTAATTTAGTATGGTCAAAAGAATTCAATTTTACGGGTAGAGAACTTTTGAGTAGGATTCAAATTGCGCCATCATCTTTTGGAAGTAACCAAGAAGAATTTTATGCATGGGGGTTATTGACTAATACTGGCTTAGAGGACGACCAGCATTTAGTTAAATTCAATAGCAATGGAGATTTGATTTTTCAAAAAAGATTAGACCATCAAGGCGATGATGACCAACTTCATTCCGATTTCTTACCGTTAAAAAATGGGAACTTTGTTTTTATGGGTTTCGTAGGTTCGAGAGCACAAATTGGTTACATGAATGGTACAGGAACTGAAGCTTTTTATTCTGGCGAAGGAACTGCAGGCTATCGACTTTCCGATGCAATTGAAGCAAATGAAAAAATTTATTCAGTTGGACAAACAAATACACCTCAAGGATTTATTTTAGTTTTAGATGAAAGTGGGACAAAAAAAATAGCACGATATACACTTCCTAATTTAGAAAGAATTACTAAAATTACAACTGATAATGAAGGAAATTTATATTTATTAGGTAGAGCAGATATTGGAGATGGGATTTCTAATCGTAACTTGGTATATAAACTATCGGAAGCAGGAGGGAATAATCAAACTCAATTGCAAATTGAATGGGTGAAATATATTGACCAAGATGAAACTGATTATGGCGGAGGATTTATTGAGGTTATTAATAATGATAAATTAATCTATGCAGATGCCAGATTTGGTCATCCTGATGGTTTTGGAGATAATGATGCTTTTTTGTCTACTTTTGATTTAGAGATGAATGGGGGCTGTGTCAATTTTTTAGGAGACCATATTATATCTCCACCTATAATTATTAATACTAACATAACTTCACCGTTCACTATTACCAACCAAGATACTCCTGCTCCAATAGATTTTATTGCTGATATTGATTTTACTTATGATATTTTTTCTCCTGATTGTGAAAAATATATTTGTACAGAAAATATTTGTGACGATATAAGTTGTGGAGTAGATACCTTAATTTTGAATACGGGTTACAATAATTCCACCAATACAATCTACAATAATTTCGAATTCGACAATTTTTGGGAATTAGTACAAGCTCCAAATCCTAATATCACAGTTCCGCAGCCAGCTTATGTCATTCCTACCTATGAGCCAGATGTTGTTTGGGAAGACCAAGAGGAAACAAAGTGGATTTCTGCCTATCCTCAAGCACAACTCAGCATTAACAATCCAGAACCTGACCCAGCTTACATTTTCCAAAACTGCTTTTGTGTTTGTTCCGATTCGAGTGAAGTAGAGATGCTTATGAATATTTATGCAGATGATTTCGTTTCGGTTAATCTGGTAAATGAATCGGGTGATTTTATAGTCAATTTGGAAGACCATTTAGGTTTTAGAGTTAATACTCCTGCAGGAATGGTTGACACGACCTTGATTTTAAATGAAGGCAAATATTGTATCTCGGCAGAGTTGAGAAATTTAGGCGCTGTTGTCATGGGTTTAAATATTGAAGGACATTTAACAGGTGCTTCCTTGATAGCACCTCTTTGTTGTGGAAATACAGAAGGGACAATCGTTGGTAGTAAATTCCACGACCGCAATTGTGATGGCATCAGAAATACAGTCGATTTACCTATTTATCCTATTGATGAAGAAGGAATTGAAGGTTGGGAGATTAGCTTGTGTGATGAAAACGAAGCGGTAATTGCAACTACAACTACTGATGTGACTGGACTTTACGTGTTTAACGACATTCCTCCTGGGAATTATACGGTAAAAGAAGTGGAACAAACGGATTGGGAAGCTACTAATATTTCAAGCCAAGAGGGTCACCAAATAACCATAGATACAGGGGAGATTGTTTCAAATATTGATTTCTTTAATAAATTTAATGGGGAAGTTGAATTAGATTATGATTTTGATTGTCTTATTGCAGATGGAGAGTTCAACGCAATTACATGGATTGGCGCACCCTGCGATTGCGATGTAAGAATTAGAGTAAGGGAATGTAATAATTCATTAGATGTTCCTTCTATTATTGCTGTCCTTTCCGAAAATCCAGGAAGTTATCCTTGGGCATTTTCAACTGATTTTCTTACCCCTGGCGAATATGAAATTATAATTTCGGTTTGCGATGGTGAATTTAATGACGTTGGTTCTTGCTTTACCGTAGCGGATGAACCTTTTGTTGAAACAACTTTTTCCGTTGATGGCTGCGGATTAGTTACCTTTAATGCCACTGTTGACCCAAATGAAACAACGGGTTTAACGTGGAATTTTAATGATGGCTCTCCATTTGAAAGTGGTGAAGAAGTTACCCATCAGTTTGTAAATACAAATAACTTTCATGTTCATTTGACTTTAACATTGGCAAATGGATGCAAAAAAGTGGTTTCTATTAATGGAGCTGTATTTCCAGACCAAGAATTTCCAGTCATCACTTGTCCTGAAGATATTTCTATTGAAGAATTTGAATCACCAACTCCTGATATTACAGGTTTTGCTACGGCAACAGATGATTGTGATGATGATATTTATTTAACGTATTCTGACCAGATTAACGGTGAATGTCCAGATACCAAAATAATTGAGCGGACTTGGACGGCAACGGATGATTGGGGCTATTCAGCCACTTGCCAGCAAAAAATTAATATTATTTGTGAAGGTTCTTGTGATGTGTCATTCACTTGGCAGGAAGCAGGTGGACTTTGTTATGGAATTCTCTTCCAGCCAATTTTCACAAACGTAAACAATGACAATCTTGAAGTCCTTTGGACTATCAATGGAACTTTTCTATCTACCACTCAATTTAGTTTTATTTATAATTTTCCATTACCAGGTCCTTATGAAATTTGTATTTCTATTATGAGTGATAATTGTGTGAAAGAATTCTGTGAGATTGTTAATGTACCAATAGAATTTCCACCAACTATTTCTTGTCCTTCAGATCTAACCCTTTCAGCCAGTTCAATAAGTTGTGATAATTCAAACTATGCACCTAATGTTTCAACAAACTGCCCTTGTGATAGTGATGATTTTATTGCTATATGCGACCCTATCTGCACTCGCAGCGATAGCCAAAATCTCAATGAACCATGGCCACTTGGTGTTACAATCGTTACCTGTTTCGTCTTAGATTCCTACAACGTCTCCTCCGACACCTGCCAATTCACCGTCACCGTCGAAGACAACGAAGCTCCAATTTGCAATGATGCCCCACCCATAATAGCACAAGGAGACCTAAGTGCAGGTGGTATCAACATATTCTTTCAAGCACTAACCGCAACTGACAACTGCGAAATCGATAACTATACATGTAATTATCAAACAGGAGACTTCTTTCCTTGCGGAACAACTGAAGTCGTTTGCACTGCCACTGATACTTACGGAAATTCAACCGATTGCGTATTATCCATAACGGTCGATTGTATTGACTGCTGCACCGACACCCTAACCTTCTGCAACCGCTTCGACCAAGGCTTTCAAGTCAGCAGCAATGAATGCAACGTTTTGTTTGACCCAATCGCTATGGACACCTGCGATTTGGTACAGATTGATTGGGGAGATGGAGTCGTGGAAAATATCGCAGGAGATGAATTTTCGACCCATGAATACAATACTTCCGGAGATTATCAAATCTGCATCTTGGCGTATATGCCAGCAGACGACGGTTCGGTTTGCTTTGGTAAAAATGAATGCTACGACATTTGTGTGACTTGCGACGAGGAATGCGAAAATGCGACATTTGGAAAACTTTGGGGAAAGAGCTTGAATGATTACGTCTCTATTGGCGAACCAGAAACGGATGTGCTTTATGCTACGAATAAAACGTTTGTTGTAGGTGGTTTTAATGATACCATTAATTTTGGAGACCCTGTCAATACAGATTATGCCTTGTCTTCATCAGGAGATACTGATGCGTTTTTAGTGGAATTAGATGCCCTTGGAAATCCTTGGAATATTCTAAAAATCGGTGGCGACCAATACGATGTTGCTAACTCCGTAGCGCGCGATTCAGACGGCAATATTTATGTTGGTGGATGGTTCAGAAGCGATACTTTGGATATTTATGACGGTACAGGGGCAGTTGTTCATACCTTGGCAAATGCTTATGGGGAAAATTGTCCCGTGACGAGTCCTTGTCATCCCGATATTTTTATAGCGAAATATGATATGGATTTCAACTTAATTTGGGCAGAGCGATTTGGCTCAAATTTGATTGATAAACTCCATGACCTGACCGTAGATTTTAGTGATAACCTAATCGCTACGGGGCTTTATTCGCACAACGAAATTTCATTTAATGAAGATGGTACCAATCCGACTATACTGCCAAAACCTGAGTTAATGGCAAGTTTTGTTGTTAAGTTTTTGCCAGATACCTTCCCTAAACACGATTGGAGTTTTGCTTTGAATAGCAATTTCGTTGTCGGTGATGCCGGCTATACTGTCGATACAGACACAGCAGGAAACGTTTATATTGGTGGTCGCTTTGCGGGAGAGGTTGATTTTAAAGGGATGGGGGGATCTTCCGTCATCTACTCCTCTTATTCAGATACTTATCAGGATGCTTTTATTGCCAAATACAATTCAGAAGGAAAAAATCAATGGGTTGTGGACATCAAGGGCGATAGTTTGAACATCCCAACGCGACTTATTACTTATGATTTGGAAGTTGTTGGAGACAATCTGTATGCGGCAGGACAAACAGGAGGAACAGGTATTTATTTTGACCCAATCGGACAGTCCTCGGGCAAAACAGTTGATGTAGGCATTCCTTATTCAGGTGCTTTTCTGGCAAAATATGACATTGGAAATGGACATTGCCAATGGGTAAATGGCTTTGACATCAATGGAAAATGCTTCAATCTATCTGTTGACAATCAAGAGAATGTAGTCATTTCTGGTTTCTTTCATCGCTACGGCAACAGCCTTGACATGAATCCCGCCCCCAATGAATCCTTTATTTTAAATAGCAACTACCGAGATGGATTTTTAGCCAAATACAACTCAAGTGGCGCGTTTGTCACCGCTTTTGGTGCGCTAAGTCCGAATGGGACTTCTCAATTTCAAAGCATTGACCATGACGAAGAAAACAACTTAATCGCAGTAGGCAGCAATGGTAGCAACGCCATGGATGATGACCCTGATACGGGCTTTCATACTTTGTTCAACGCTGGTACTGTTTCGGATTTTTATGTGGGAAAATTTGATTGTAGTTGTACGCCAACTGATACGGATTGTTGCGAGGATTTAATGGCGACTATTGAGCAAATTGATACTTGCTGTTACGCTATTTCTTTGCAAAATGATTATGGTTTTTCTATTCCAAGAATCACTTTGGATTTGGAAACGGAAGACTGGAATTTCTTGACAACGAGTTTAGCCGACAATTATCAAATTGTCAATACGAGTAATCAAAGATTGATTATTGAGCATAATTCGGGAAGTATTCCAAGCGGGAATTTGGAGGACATTATTGAAATTTGTCTGTCCACACCCAATATGGAAGCCGCTTCACAGCAACAAATTCAATTGAATTGGTATGAAAACAGTGCTTATCCGGGGGACGGTAGAATCAAGCCCGTATGTTCTGAAATTTTAGAAACAACTTGTAATCCAATGGACACTTTAACAAATTGTCTTCTTGTCTTCGATACGCTAATCACTTGTATGGATAGCACCCAAAATGAATATGAACTAAGATTTCGGGTCAACAATTTCACAGAACTGGATGCCATTGCTCTTTTCATCAATGATGAATCAGGGAACACAACTTTCAGGACTTGTGATAATCCTCCCATCCTTGCCAGTACCAATTTGAGTTATTCCTTGCAGCCGACACCGCTGCTAATGGGGGAAACCTCCGAGGAAATCTGTCTTAAAATTGCTCCGAATCAACCCATTTTAGAACCCACAGAAATCTGTTACTCCCTGATTTTGGAAGGGGACGGCGGCACAGATTGTTGCAATGAACCCGTTCAATTTTGTTTCTGGTTAGAACCTTGTTGTCAGCTTTGCGAAGACAATAAAGTTGTGGTAGAAACCCTCGACGACTGTTGCTTTGCTCTGGACATTCAAAATAGTTGCCCCCCTAACTTTTTTACTCGAATTGAAACAATTGTTTTAACCGAAGGTGTTGAATTTGGTTCCATCCAAAAAGGTAATAGTGAATTTAGCTTTACGGCTATTTCTAATGATACGCTTGATTGGGTAGCTAACTCGTCGTTCCTTCCTTTGGGGACTTTTGAGGATGCCATGCAGTTTTGTTTGACGGGCATAACGGACAGTACACCGACGCAAGAGGTTATCGTCAATTGGTATGCCATCATTCCTGGCAGCATCGAAGACAGCTTATTTTGTGCTGATACACTAACCTTTAACTGTGAACCAGACAATAAGGGGTGCCTCGATATTTATGATGTTGAAATTTGCTTTGTGGAGGAGTTTGGGATTTATGAACTAAATTTTGCTGTTCAAAATGTGGCGGATCCAGAATTCATAGGTGGACAAATTTTAATAAGTACTGATCAAGGTTTTGCTATTCCGAATTCAATTATCAGCACAGATTTAGGAGCAAATGACTCTCTAATTGATGGTTCACTACAATTCACCACCAATCCATTCCCGACAGAGTTGGATAGTTTTGAATTCATTTTTACCATGAAAAACATTACAGGCGATACTTGTTGTCAAGAATTTGAGCGACTGGTTGTTGCCCCTATACCAACAGATGATGATGATTGCATTGTCAATACTATAGAATTGATAGAACAGCAGCAAATTCTGATTTATCCTAATCCTTTTTCAACTGGTTTCACTATTGATTTTAGTGAACCAATCACCAATAACTACAAAATCAAACTTTTCGACACCTTCGGAAAAATCGTCCACCAATCCAATCTCTTAAAAGGCAATATCGAAATCCAGCTACAACCAGAAGGTTTAGCAAGTGGTATCTACTTTTTGCAGATTTCGGATGAAGTGGGTGGTTTGGTGACGAAAAAGGTGGTACAACAATAATTTTTTATCAAAGCCCACCTATTTGATTTAAAATTTAGGTGGGCTTCTTATTTTCAATTTTATCTTATGAAAATTCATAATACAATTAAAATTGTCCTGTTCTTTTTCGGAATAATGGTTTCAAATCTAAACGCACAAAATATTCCTGAAACTGAACCAAATAATCATAAGGATGATTCGGGGGTAATTACCATCAATTATCAAGGCACTCTAACAGGTAGTCTTTTAGATGGAAATGGAGCAGATTATTGGAAAATTCCTTATGGAACTTCAGGGTCACTAACGCTTAATTTCAGTATTAGCCCTTTTTGTTTCTGCCCATTAGAAGTTTCAGCTAATTCTGATGGTTATGCTGACCATGGGACTTACATTCAGAACGCTATTTATGATGGTTCACAAGTAACCATTACCTTAGACCCAACTGTTTACTATTCAGTTTACTTAGAGAACGATGGTGCTCCAGGATTGGTCAATCAAAATCATCAAGCAAGGTCTGCTTCCAGTTCTTATTCCATTGCTTTGTCAGGTTCCGCACTTCCTCTCCCAGTTGAACTTACTGAATTTAGATTAGAAAAGGAAGATGTATCTTCAAAACTCCACTGGCAAACCGCCTCCGAAACCAACAACGCCCACTTCCAAATCCAATACTCCCTCGACGGAAAGGATTTTACAGAAATCGGTCAAGTCGAAGGCATGGGAACAACCACGCAAGAAACCAACTACGAGTTCCTCCACGAAAATCCAGCAACCGGCATCAATTACTATCGCTTAAAACAAGTCGATTTTGATGGCAGTTTCTCTTATTCTGAAGTCATCAGCATTCAGGTGGAATCAGATGAAAACAAACCACCAGTGGTCTTTTTTCCCAATCCTGTTCAAAAAGAACTGACATTGATTAATGATTCAAACGAACCATTGGAATTGACTATTTTGAATGCCAGTGGACAAGAAGTGTTTTATGTAAAAATGGAGGAATCAACAGAAATGATTTATACCGTAGTCGATTTGAGTGCAGGTATTTATTGGATTAAAACGGTTCAAAATGAAGCGGTGACGACGGCGAAGTTTATGAAGTTAGAATAGTACATTTTTTGTAAAAAATGCGTTTAAATAGAGGAAGTGACTTGAAGTTGCTTTCTCTATTTTTATTTGATACTGTTTTATTTGAACCGTTTTTACAAATCGAGTGTGTATGTTTAAAATCAGGCGTTAGACGTAGCAGTACTACGTCTCTACCTTCGGAATACTAAAATAAAACGTCGTCCCCTTCCCCTCTTCCGATTCCAACCAAATCTCCCCATTCATATTATCCACAATCTTCTTACAAAGTGCCAAACCAATCCCCGTTCCTTTATATTCCTCACGCGTATGCAGCCGCTTGAACATCTCAAAAATCTGCGCATGATACTCCTTGTCAATCCCAATGCCGTTGTCAATGACGGAAAAAACATGACTCGTTTTATCCATCCGATGCCCGACGATGACGCGCGGTTTGGGGTTGGCGTTGTACTTAATGCCATTGCTGACCAAATTTTGAAATAACTGTAAAACACGCACCGAATTGGCTTCAATCGTCGGCAAAGATTGCGCAAAAACAACGGCGTTTTTTTGCTCCATCGTCTCCTGCAAATTCTGCATTACCATGATTAGCAATTCATTCAAATCAACTTGCGTCGGCTTTATTTCTTTACGATCAAAACGCGAAAATTCAAGCACATCCTGAATCAAATTGTGCATCTGATGCGCGTTATTGGAGGCAAACCGAAGGTATTCTTCCAAGTCTTGGTCAGGTTCTTTTTTCTTTAATTTTCGTTGAATCAAATTCAAAAAACTAATCACATTCCGTAGTGGTGATTTCAAATCGTGCGAGGCGATATAGGCGAAACGTTCGAGTTCATTATTCGAGCGTTCGAGTTCGGTATTGAAATATTTTAGTTCATTATTGGAGACCTCCAACTCATTGGTTCGTTTTCTTACTTCTTCTTCGAGGAGTTCGTTGTTCGCTTTTTTTCGCCGCAGCGCATTGTATAAAATAATGGAAAAGGCAATTGCCAAAAGCATCAAACCAATCAAAGCATAATTTTGTAATTTTTGATTTTGAATGATTAATTCATCTTCCAATTGTTGCGCCCGCAAGACTTTAACTTCCTCTTGTCGCTTTTCGGTTTCGTACCGAATTTGATTCATCGCCAGCTGATTCGCCTGCGCTTCATTGTACAATTCGTCCTTGAGTCGAGTTATTCTTTTTAAATAAACATAGCCTACTGAATCGCGCCCGTAGCTATCATGAAAGTCAAAAACAGAGATGTAAATGTCTTTTTTCAAACTCTTGTCCTCTAATTTTTCGACAACTTCCAAACCATTTTCGTAATATCTATTCGCCTGAACTTCATTGCACAATTCATGATAAATATCGCCCAATTCATTCGCTGCCATTGCAACAATTGGAAAATCTTCCATGATTTCACCATACTCCAAAGCTTCATTATAATAACCAATTGCTTCTCCAGAACGACCCAAATTTTGATAGGCAAATCCCATATTAATGTTGATTTTTGCCAATTCATCCTTATCCTCAATCGTTTGTGCCAATAGTAGCGCGTCAGAACTGTAAGCGAGATTCTTGGTAAAATTGCCTAATTTTCCATAAGTTTGACCAATTGCATTGAGTGTTTTTAACTTTCGTCGATTATCATCAATGAGGTCGTAAGCCGTCAAGGCGTCTTTATAGTATTTTAGGGTTTGCGCATAATTTTTTTGTTGGAAAAACAGTTCACCAATATTAAAATTAGCCTCCGCTTTTCCTTTTTCAAAACCCATTTTTTCATAAATATTCAGTTGAGTCGAAAATGCTTTTTCGGCTTTATCAAAATCATTGAGCGCGCTAAATATTTTTCCTTCGTGACCAAAAATCAGGGCTTGATTTTGTTTTGAAACCGCACTCGTGTCGATGGATTTCATGGTATTTAAAAAATTGGTTGCCGTTTTGACATCCTTTTTTAAATCAAAATAGGCTTTGATTAATTTGTCTATCGCCAAAAATTGCCGCTCTTGGTCTTTGTAATTTTGTGCTAAAATCAAGGCAATATTCGCGTGGTTGATGCCCTGTTCGGCATTCGATTCATCGACAATGAAGAGGTCGGAAATTTGAATTTGTAAGTCCATACGAACCGTGTCGTGCTTTGCCAATTTGAGTTGGGTCAACAAATCGAGACGCTCCGTATTGCGCTGCGCAAAAGAAGGTAGGGTAAAAAAAAGCCAACAAAGGAGGACGGCGTAAAAGTGTTTCATGCTCATGAATACGCTGTTGTGCTGGTTTTGAAATATATTGAAATGAGAGGTCAGGTGTCAGACCATTTTATTGTCAGAAGTCAGATTAAAAAGCTATTCATTCTGACTTCTGACAGCAAAGCGGCCTGACACCTGACTTCTTATTGTAATATATAAATCAAAGTCAGTACCAAATAATGTGATTTACAAAATTGCCGCCCTAAATGATACGTGTACCTTATGTTGTAATATAAATAATCTACGAATTAGCTTAAAAGAAGTCAATCCTAACAAGGTGTTACATCAATTGCCAATGTTGGCATTTAAAAATAATATATTTCATTAAAAAAAAATAAAAAGAGCAAGGCAAAGGCTTGATTTCAGATTAGTATATAGTTTTATTATAAAAGTAGAGTTTCTAATCATTAAAAATTTAGGAATCAAATTAAAAATTTTTACTTTTGATGAAAATATTCATCAAGCTGATTCGTTTTGCCGCGACATCATTTTTTTTTCAATAAAAAAATAGCACCCAAATCAAAATCTCGAACATGAAATCTTTACTTGCTGTTTTAATCCTCTTCCTTGCCCATTTCGCCATTGCCCAAGAAATTTCAGAAACCCTCATTATTGACGGAGAAGTTAATTTTTGCAAGCCTGGAGTGTTGAATAAGTCCCCGGGGAAAGGTTTGCTATTGGATTATCGAGTACAACCAAATTATACTTTCAAAAACGATGATATTGAAACGGCAAATATTGAAAATAACATTCGATTTAATTCAAAATTAAAAATTCCTATTATTATTAAGCCAGGCTTCAAAATGCTGGTTGGTTTTCGCTATATGATTGAGCAATTCAATTTTGACCCAACGGATGTCGGCAATTCGAGCCTCTACGCAAGCATTGACGGAAGATATTTGAAAACGACGGCAGCTGCAGTTTATATTTCCAAGCCCTTGAATGACCGATTTTATACTTCTTTTCGTTTCGGCGTTTCTTATTCTGGCAATTACAGCAGTTTTGCTACTTCGCAAGATCGTTACGCGACCTATCGTGGCGTCGGTGTTTTTGGAATTAAAAAAAATGAAAACTTTGAATATGGATTTGGATTGATGTATTCCAAAAGCTTCCGAAATTTGAATATATTGCCTTTCGGTTTTTTGAATCGAACATTTAATGATGAGTGGGGAATTGAGTTTGCCATTCCGTTGAGTTTTAAATTACGACGCAATTTTCGAGACGGTAGTTTATTGCTTTTTGGACCACAGTTTGCGAGCCGAAGTTATTCATTGGATGTGCAAAATTTGGAGGAAGACAAGGTGGATATTTTCCATTTGCGGCGAGCGGGCGTAGAGACAACTTTGACTTTCCAACAGCGCATCAAAGGTTGGCTATGGATGGAAGCCAACGTTGGTTATGCCATTAATTTGAAAGTCGATGTCGATAATATCGAAACCAATACCGAGACTAAACTAAAACAATCCAACGGCGTTTATGGAAGTATCGGTATCTTCTTATCGCCACCTTCTAAGAATAAAGTTTGTGAAGAAAAAGACCACTTTAAAGCAAAAGAATGATTAAAAAAACGGTTGAGAAAACGACGATTCCTATTGACGGAAAGGCATTTCCTGTGACAATTCATCGAGAGTGGCGGCGCAGCATTCGATTTTCTATTGGCAAGCGCGGCGCGATTATGCGGATGCCAACGGTGCTGACCAAAACGCAGCAAGCCGAACAAATGGAGCGTTTTGAAGCTTGGGTTCAGTCCCAATTTGAAAAAAAAGAAAGCCTCAAACAACGCTTTTTCGGCAAGGATTATGAAACGGGAGATGTGCTGAAAGTGGGCAATCGAGCGTATATTTTAAAATTAGAATTTACAGACAATCAGCGGCATAATGCCCGATTGAAAGGCGATGAGATTCATTTAAAATTGTCGAGTAAAGACACGGAACTACATTTGCAAAAAGCCATCAAACACTTGTTGAGTCGCATCGTCGCTCAAGATTTTTTACCAAAAGTTACAAAGCGTGTTTTAGATTTAAATGACCAATTTTTTCAAAAAGAAATCCGCAGTGTCAAGCTCAAATACAACCAAACCAATTGGGGTAGTTGTTCTTCCAAAACGAATATTAACCTTTCTACTCGCCTGCTTTTTGCGCCGCAATCCGTGATTGATTATGTGATTATTCACGAGTTGGCGCATTTGATTGAAATGAATCATTCGCACCGATTTTGGGCAATTGTGGAGAAAGCAATGCCAAATTATAAAGAAAAGGAACAGTGGTTGAAAGTGAATGGGCATTTGTGTGATTTTTAGCGTAAGCGGCGATTTTCACACCGCTTACGCTAAATTTAATCATTAGACTTGTTACCCTTTAAAAAGCACTCCTCTGAAAACATCTTTTCCCGCTATTTTTCCTAAAAAAATAATCCAATAGAGGGACTATTAAATGATTTTTTTAGAAAAACTATCGAAAAAATCTGAATTTCAGAGAAGCACTTTTCAAAGAGTAACAAGTCTATTTTGAAAAGAGCTACTTCTGCGTAACAATAAATTTTTTACGAACGCTATTTTTATCAAAATCTGCTTCCAAAAAGTAAACGCCCGCAGGCAACCAATTGACCGCTATCGTTTCCGTATTTTGAGCATTTTTTGTCGTCCATAATTCTTTTCCATGCAGGTCAAAAATTTTCAACTGACTTGGACGGTTTGAGGTTTTAAAATTAAGATTTAAAAGGTTGGAAGTTGGATTGGGGTAGAGATTAATTTTTTCTTTTTGAATAAAATTAGGCTCAATAGTATTTGTAAATTGCGAACAAGGTTCAATGCCTGTATCACAATATCTTGCCCAATAATCATAATATTGTCTGTAATAATGTGTTGAATACAAGGAATCAATTGGTGTATCTTGCACGGTTGAAAAAGCATATACGACGCTGGTAACTCTATTAGGTTGCATCCTAAAATTACCCGCAGAACCCAGAAAACCTTTATTGTCTGGAACGGCAGTAGTGACTGCATCAGACCAGCCCGCAGGGTCACTTGGATTATCGGGAAAAATAAAATCGGTTGAAAATGTTCCTTCTTGATAGCCATCTCCGCCAAACTCTAAAGGACTCCCATCCCGCCAACTTCCTGACAAATACCGATAATATTCGATATTACTATTTGGGTGTTCCATACCCGGAAATGGGGCATCACTATCTAACGACATTAAGGTACGCAAGGGAGAGCGTTCCAAAGAATTTTCATCTAACGGACCTTTTGCAAAATCACATAACAGGATTGGTGCAGTCTCGTTCAGCCCAGAAAAATCACCGCAGTCTTCATCCGTTTCAGAGGCATTATAGGCATAAACAGCCGTATTATCAGAGCTGGTCCCTAAATAATCGTCCAAAGGGCAGCCTAAATCAAAATCTACATTTAAGCCAAAAAATAGAGAATCTAAATCTTCATC